>MVGT01001428.1:201277-215262 GCA_002174775.1 Macleaya cordata
TTTTTGATTTGTATGTCAGAATTGTCTAGTATAAACCATGTTCTCTGACTGAAGATTTTTGTTTACTTTGGTTATGGTTGCTAATGAGTGATGAAAAATGCTTTGATTAAAAATAGAGGTACTTTAGAATACCTCGTTTTTTTTTCCTTCCTTCCTTTTTTTCTTCTAATAAGACCAAGCCTTGATCCCATGACCTCAAGGAGGTCAAGCCTCTTTACCACTTTAGCCAAGGGAGGGTTAGTGATTTTTGAATGCTTGTGCAAACTTTTATATGACCACAGAAGAGTTTCAAAGTACTTCCATAAAAAAAATAAAGAAAAAGAGAAAAGAAAGATCGATCATGGTTTTCTTCTTTTTTTGATGGCATTCTTATGTCTACTGCTATCTGGTAAAATTTGAAGAAGGATGATTTATGAAAAATTATATTTTTATTTTATTTTATGATTTTATTAAATTTATTCTTATTAAAAATACGTTAATCCCGTTTTTATTATTTAGGGCTTATTTAAGAAGGTCTAGAAGTTTATATTTTGAGTTTTAATATGTTTAAAAAGTTGCTTATCGATAGTAGATACCTTAGAAATCAAGTTTTAGTATTTTCGTAGATTTTTAATTCTTTATGTAGTAGTTATCTATATTAAGAGCTCTGAAAATAAAAACTAAAGATAACTTTTGATGATTAATAAAATTTATTTTAGAGAATAGATTCTCTATTATTTTGTTCGATCTGCACCCTGCATCAAAATTAGAGAATAAACCTCATAAGAGAGATTTTTTCTACTAATATCATTTATTAATTTTAAATTAGTAATAAATTTCAGATAGATTTATTTCTTTTATTGAACAACTTAATAATCTATAAAGTTATTGAGTCCTGAAAGTTTGACATGTGGCATTGGAAGCTTTTGCTTTAAAGCACTTGATTATAGGAACAAGGGTACTCTGGGGGTTCTTTAGTGTACCCCTTCTTGCCTTTTTTGGCTCCTTTCCTAATGATCAATAACCACCTTCACATTTTTTTCTTAGTGTTGACTTTGGCGGCCTAGTGATTTTTGTAAGTTCCGCCTTATTTCCATTGTCTACGGTGCTTTAGGGCTGCAGTCGAGGCGGTAGTTTGCCAAGCCGCTTCTTCTAGTTTTTCGAAGGAAGCGAGCTCAAAGTTCTCGAGGACATACCGGTAAGTTTGGTCCATACTACCCACAAATATACTCACGACTAAATGTTGCTAAGTGACATATTCATGACAGTCGGCTAACACTTTAATGAACTGTTCGATGTAATCACGAATATGTTCTCCTGACGTTTGGGTGATATAGGCTAAGTCGGTCGATGATATGCTGAAGGCGATCTTGTAATACCTTTTAAAGAAGAGGTCTGACATCTCGGGACAATTGTGCACTATACTTGAATGCAAGTTTGTGAACCAATTGAAGGCACATTTTCGAGAATTCCCGGAGGCACAGGTTGCCATCGTGCTGGTACGTATACACTTATGGATTGTAAGTATCGATAATATGTTCTTTGACGCTATTGTCGCCATTGTACAGACTAAAAACTGGAGTTGTATACCCTTAGACCTTGCTTCGTAAAATTTCTCAAGTTCTAAGAACTTGATGTATCCGGACGCTTGCTGGACATTAACCCCTTCCGGACTAGATAGCTTCCATGGGACAAGGGTGAGACTGTGATGAAGTTGGTCGTGTGGGTGCGGTGAAGTAGGCTTTGGAGAGGGTGGCTTATTAACTTGACCCCCATCCAATGCCACATACCCGCCTCGTAGTTTCTGCGATGGTGTTTCCGCCACCGATGTTTGGAGTCAGCTACTTCTTGGGTTACATTGTTTTGTGCTGCTAGGGTGACTACGTTAGTACGCCCAGGTGCCGTCAGTACCTGATGTAGGCCATCATATCGGCATTAGCCAGAGTGGTTGTATCTTCATTTTCCTTGGCTAAAGTAGTAGTGAGTTCGATCATTAGGCCAATGCTGGTGGAGCGAAAATGGTGGGATTCGAAGTCTGTCCAACAAGTGGTGCTGGTGCCGAAAATGTAGAGGCTCTGAAGAACCTAACCAGGTGTTGTTGTGCTTCGATCAACATTGCTAGGACTTCTTCAGTAATGTCAACCGTGGTCATTCTTTTTTAATTACAAATGCTAACTCCCCAGCAGAGTCGCCAATAATGTATTATGGTAAAAATGGAGGTTAGTTCTAGTCAATAAGGGTCCTGAGGAGTCAGCGCAAGTACTCACCGAAACCAACGAAGGTGGTCGTTCGAGAGTCGCTTTGGTTGTAAATGGGAGGGGAAAGAAGTCGGTTTGAAGAGGAAGAATAGTGACTGAGAAGAAATGGATGGAAGGTTGTTGTATTGGGTCTCTCGTTGCTATTTTGTAGCTCTCCTTTGAGATGGGATGAGAGGATTCTATTTATAACCACATCAACATACCTTCCATTGGGGTTTTAGAAACCCTACGCATGATGGGCATCCTCTAAAGATCGAGGAGACGTGTATCCTTGTACGAACCAGCCCATGTGCGTACGTCCGGAGCTCCACTAATGGCTTTAGCCACGTGGCAGCCTAGGAGTGGCTAGTCAAGCCAGGGCGCTTTAGGAATTATCATGCACGAAGATCACGATCATGGTGTAGGGAATGTCAGACCTGCATGATCTTGACGATTGTCAGGGGATCATCCGTACCCCATGATGGTCTCCCCACCATGCCATTGCATGTCGCACGTAACCTTTAAACTGAAACTTCTAAATGCTCTCTCCATTTATGTTTTTCCTTGGAAATGAGTCGATCGTCTAATGTTGGCACCGCTAAGGCTACTCTACATTCCGCCTAAGGGGGCTCGCGAGGTGGCCGCATGTCGCCCTAGGTGGTGCTTTGTCATCATGTTATGCCTTTGTGGCTCCTACGTGGCATACACATATAACCTACCCAGAGTCATGTACATACACTTCCACTTAAGTTGTTGTAAAAAGATTGTAAGTTTGGGGTTCAAGTCTTGCTTAATTGTACATGCATGTTCTTAATTTTTGTGTACTGTAGATAGCTAGATATTAATTAATGTTCTACTTCCACTTCTGAGTTTAACATATAGATTTCACTTTGTATTAGCTAGACTATCTAGTACTGGTAATTAATTTTCTGTATGATCAATCGAGTTTGTGAAAACTAAATTGATTTTATTGTTCATAAATCTAAGTAGTACAGTATATAGAGAGCCTCTACTAATCAATATCTTTTAGTTTCTTGTGAGTATTATTATTCCTACCTTGTATTCTTCTTTTTTGTGTGATTCATGTATAAATCCATTTGATTTCGTTTCTTCAAAGTACTGAAATTCAGCTCCTTTGACGACATTGTGTTCTTCCAGGTACCTAAAATTAATGGAAGTTAGAAGAAAGAGTCGTGAACTCAAATCTTCTCACACTATGGATATGGATATGTTCTCGTGCGATAATGACTTTTCCTCTCGAAAGGTTCTGCTCAATAAACTCGTTATCTGCATTCCTAAATATTAACGGGTTTCATAGCTTGATGCATGTTGTTTAGTTTATTTTTTTTTAACCAGGATGTCTTGAAGATTGAAAGAAGCAGAGTGTTGAACTCATAACTTCCAAACTATAAGGTAATGTAGTAGTGATTACTATCTTTTAATGCGAGACTTTTATTTTTTAAGTATAATGCCAAATGTTCCCAATATTAGAAAAAGAAGAGTTTACTCTTTTGCTGCTTCATATTCTTCATTTATTTAATTATAAGAAAACTATAGGTGATCTCTTTTATATACAGATCTAGAGTTAGGTTCGGCCAAGGTTGTGAACATTAATTCGTTTTAAAGCCTTGTATTGTCTTACTTACCTCATTCTGAAAAAGAGTATGATTCTTCTGAGGATTTGATGGTTCCTTTTGTAAAAGGGGTAAAGGCTTAAGCTCTACCTTGTAGGGGAGGTGGTATGTGTAATTGAGGGTAGCACCTTGAGTCAAGGACACATTCTTGCATGACTTGCATGCTCGCCTATGTTGGCTTAGGAGTAGTGTCTTTTGATTGTACTTGTATATTCAACATTTTAGCTTTCACATCAATAATATTCATCATTGTCTTCATTTTATAGGCTCACTGAGCGAGTATATGCTAGTGTCGCGTGGGTGGGTCTTGGCGAAGAAACGCTCCGTGACAGTTGGTATCAGAGCCTTGTAGTCTACACACAACTGAAGACTCCCATCATGCTTCTTCTGAAAAAATAAGAAGTGCTTCATATTATCCTTTAGAAGGCTGGGATGAAATCCGCTTCCAAAAAATAAGAAGTGCTTCATATTGTCCTTTAGAAGGTGGAGTTTCNCAGTGGCAGTCCTTCCTGGATTGCCAGGCTGGTTGTGTTGTAAGTTACTTTAGGTGTGGTTGTTGTACTATGCTCAGGGAGGTTCAGGCTCCTGTCCCCCTCCGGCTGGATTTCTCTTTATCAATTCAATAAATTTCCCTCGCTCTGTCGAGGTTTTTCTAAAAAAAAAAACTTAGCAAGCTCTGGCAATGACATATGATAAGGGGCTCTAGCAGGAGGCTTTGCGGCGCCCCCTAGTGTCAACTCAATTTGATGGTCCACGATCTGTCATGGAGGCAATGACTTGGGATAAAAATCGACTTAAATTTGTCCTCTCACAAATTTGGGCGTCATTTATCTTATGCACAAATTTGAAAAGGTGGTGTCTACGCGGAGTAAAAAATAAGTGTACATGTGAGGAGAGAGAAATTTGTCTAACTCGAATTTTTAAAAAAAATAAAAATGTCATAATTTTTTATTTATAAATCGATTTTTGCAAAACTTAAATTCTTGAAAAACATTTGCCTTAATATTCAAAATGAGATCAATCACTAATACCAAAAGTTAAAAAGAAAAAAATTGTATTTTAGGTATTAAGTACGAACGGGGTGGACATATGGTCCATATGCCGAAGGCATGTTGACATGTGCTAAATTTCAAAAAAAAAGAGCTAATATATGCTAGAGCAAATTTTAGATAACCACATGTGTTTCCGCTAGGGTGTATATATATACTAGGTTTAACTCGTGCTTCCGACACGACAAGATGGGCGGCCAAAGATTTATCATTTAAATTGTAGACCACTCTATTTTATGATAGAGATAGTTGAGTTATTGTACTATGTTACGAGTTCACTTCGAAGCCCCAATATCTCATAACCGGCCTTGTTAATTTTAGTAAGTAGAGCATTTTTTTAAATGTACATATAGAAATGGACATTTTTTTGTAACTTAAGACCCCACTTTTGTCCTTCTTTTAACATTACCGCACTTAGTATTTACGCCAATGTTCCACCAATTTATGAGCTCACTTAGAGATTCCAACAATTGATTTTTTGTAAGAATGCAATGTGGTTTGTCGGGAATTTGTTATGCTTTTTGTGCAGGTCATGGGGATGGTTGCTTATTTTGAGTTGAGGTTCTTCTTCAGGTTGTAGTATTTAATTTCTTGTGTTGTTGTTGCTTTCTGCATCTCTCTTGGCTGACTTGATCGATATATATATTACCAAAAATATATTTTTAATAATATTTTGATTTAAAATCTACACAAACATTTTAAAATAGCCAAAAATTCTAAAAAAAAAATGTGTAAAGACATATTTGCTCTCTAACTAACTCAAATGAATATTTAACTCTTGGTGCACATTAGCACCAACTAATTTTTTTATATTTTATTTTTCACACAAAAGATGTCATACATTTAAAAATATAAATTAGTTTTTTTAAAAAATTTATATTTTTAGAAAGTATTCGTTGAGATCTTCGAAATTACACACGTCAACAACAATTTTTTTTCTAAAAAAAAAAGCATAAAACTAGTTTTAACTAGTTTTTCTTATCCAAATTGGATCAAAATTCAAATTTTTATGCTTCAAAATTAGGCAATCACAAAAGAAGAAGTGGAGATCACGACGAGTGATTTCTAAATATATAAATTTCGTCAAAATTTGTTATAAAACTGCCTAAAAAAATATTTTTATAATATTTTTACATTTGCAAAAATATTTTTCCACAAATAAACAAACTACTATTTTGACAAAAAAAATATACAAAAATATTTTTACATTTTAAAAATAGAAAATATTTTTCCACAAAATTACAAAAACCATCAAACAAGAAGTGAACTCGACTAGTTCTTTCTAATTATATATATAAATATTGTCAAAATATGTTATTGAAAACAGCATGAAAAATATTTTTGCCAAAAATTCGTAATAATTATTATTTTTATCAAAAATATATTATTGACCGATATCATTTCAAAGATCTCGACGAATGCTTTGCAAATATATAAATTTTGTCAAAATGTATTTTTTAATTTAAAAGATATAATAATTTAAAGTTTAAAAACTAGAAAAAATAACAAACTTTCTCTCTCCTCCACCTATACACCTTTATAATGACAGAAATACGGGTATAATTGGAACTAAAAGTGCACCAAAATAGAATTTTTAGATATTTTGATATTAAAATTTGAGTAAATAGACATAATTTTTAAATATGAGTTTTGTACAAAAGATAAAAAATTTGTGTAGTAAATGATATTTGGCAGCTTTAAAAGTGGGTTTTGGGCAATACCCTGTATACATATTCGTCGTTATACTTCATTGTATTTCTTTTATCTGAAATAGTCTTTTAATATTATGTCGAAATACGTCACACATTTCTCTCTCTAACTGTTTTTATTTTGGGGCAACGATTGTTTACTCCAATAATTGAAATGTTAATACGGTTCAGTCGAATCTAGAAAAAATTGAGAGTTTAGTTCAAAAGTATTTTTTTGTCTAAAATGCTCATTAACTAAAACTTATGGTGCATTTTAGCAACAACTAATAGTATTCATTTTGTTTTAAAAAAAATGTCATAATTTTTTAAATACAAATCATATTTTTCATACAAATTTATTTTAAAAATCGTTCGTTGAGATCTTCGAAATTAGACCAGTCAAAAATAATTTTCTTAAAAAAAAATTTATATTTATAAAATATGCAAATTCAAGTTTGCATACATGAACTGCGATTTTTATTGAATTCATCAAATTACGAATTGGATTTGCATAAGAAATCTATGAATACAAAGATAATGTCAAAAACTATGTAATTGAAAAATTAGATTTGCATAAGAAATCCATGAATACAAATATAATGTCAAAAACTATACAATTTTAGCTTTTAAAAACTCAGAATATTACAATTTCAGTTACAAACAGTTTTCAACACAATCTATTACTAAAAGTGTTGGGGTTTATGCCCTAAAATAAATTTAAATTAATAACATTGATAAATTATATTTATTAATGAGCATGATATTATATTATTACTTTATCCATATGATGGATTAAGTGTTGTTCACAAGATGATCGTTGGCAGTCTTGATTAATTCAATAGAATATTCTTAGATCGCAAATAATGTCGATATTATCCTCTCAAGAAGCATACTTACATTGGCATTTGCAATCAAGCCAGATAAAATTCATTACAGTAAGCCATAAGTACTTTGTATATTTATTATAGAAGTAGATGTCTCGAAGTTGATGGATACGATTTAATTTAAAAATCAAGTTAGTTGATTCTAATTAAAATATGGATAAACTATGTATAAGATGTGGATGGTAAGTAATGGTGGTTTTAGAGCTATATAGTGATGACATAATGATCATTTATAATGATACATGAAATGTTATTAGGATCTAGTTATCTAATGGACGTTGATGCAAAGGGACTTTTTGAGAAATTCTTTCATTTTAGTGATCAAGCTTTGCTAGATTAGCTAGTATTAATCTATCTCATAAAACTGTAAGGGTTAACAATATACTGATTTTGTTTGGTATGTACGGTTCCATAAAAAATATTTCTATGGAGTTACACCTTTGGAATCTTTGTCTTATAGGCATTGATAAAGGAAGTAAGTTAAAAGGCAGTTTTCTATATTTCTGTAATAGGAAGCCTCTCACATAAAGTGTAAGGGATAAAAATCGGATATTTGTCTTATAGGTGGGCTTATTCAGCTAACATTTGTCGAGTTTTGGTACTGAGATTTAGAAAGCTGCAAAATAAGACTTAGATAATCTTAGTTGGACTCGGAGTTACAAATTGTCTACATGTTGTTGGAAACTTGGCTTTGACGGAGTTGTATTTGGATTAAATTAAGTGGAACCCACTAATTTATGTGTGGGTCCATATGAGTTTACTCGTCAATATAGTTTCTAGGTGAATGAGAAAAACTAATTAATCCCGAAGATTCCCATGTGAATGAATCTAGTTTGTTGGTATCTGTTCATACTTGAATAGGTGTCTTTTAGGTTCTTACACCTTTTTAGATAGTTTGTGTCTCTTCCTAAGAGTCGTGTAATCATCTATAAATAGGTTTTTTATACCAATCTTTTAGATATAATAAAATTCTAAGTGTGTGTCTGTATTCAAGAGAGAATATATAAGTGTGATTCGTGTGTTTCCTTCGTTGAAGTGCTTTACCGAAGGATTTTGATCGTTGTACCTGGGAGACTAATCGCCAATCGATACCGTAAGCACCAGTAGCGGGGTGAATATTGTCTTAAGGACATTGAATTTAATTTAAGCCTCGATCTTTTCTGCCTTTTATCTTTTTTTATTATTTTTCTTTTTACGTTTAAGGTTTTGCAGATTTCTTCTTCGTTCAAGCTAGAGATTTTGATACAGTGGGAACAACACATGTTAGTGTTATCGTTGGTTGCATTAATTCTAACCTTGTGTCAGATTCAGATTCTGAAAATTCTATTTCTGGATATCTTGGTGGATATCGTCGAGTGGGAGCGCGTCTACCACAGATGCCAAAGACTTTATTTAGGTGAGATGGTTAACCAAGGTTGTATTTGTGAGAAACTTGTTATTTTCCGTATACTGTAATGGCTTACAAAATGGTATAAAACTATTACTTCACGACAGTATGATACTGTAATTTATTATAATAAAATATAACAATATGGAACTGTAAAATACAGTTCAAAAACAAAATAAAAGAGAGGGTAGAAGAAGAGAAGAATATAAACAGTAAACAGATCGAGGCTAGATGAATCTATGTCCTTCACACTGATGCTGGATGGATTAATGGCGTTTGTCTCGTAGGACTACAACGATTTTACCTTCTTGTACTTGACTAACACTAAACACTTGATGCAAAAAATTGAATAAATGAAATGCAGAGACTGGAAGACTATTTATAAGGTGATGGTTCGAAACAGGTAGATGACTGTTTAGATGAACCCATTCGTCCATAACCATTGAATTGGTTCATTTGAAACAACTGTTGGAAATAAAGCCCGAGGCAAAAAATAAATTTAGGCTGTGAGACCCAGGCCCAAGCCTACCACGAGAAGAACAGGTCCCAACCCAACCCAACCAAGCCCGGTCCGGTCCAGGTCGGGTCGGTCGGTCGGACAGGCAGGCGGCGCGCGCGCGCGCACGTGTGTGTGTGGTTTTTGCTTGGGTCCTTCCTCTTAGTGGGTTCCCCTTGGGGCCCATACCCAAAGGCTAACTAAAGCATATAAGAAGCTCTTGAGTTCCTCACAACTTTTCAATGTGGGACTATTCTTTCTATACAAAATTTATTCCATTTCCAACTAGATTATAAAGGATCCAATTTCTCATTCACCCGAAATCGGTTTTGAGTAAATAAATACTCTACGAGTAACTCCTCGACGAGAGGGTCGCATTCCAAGATTTTATTTCATAAAATCTAATGTGGGTCCCACTTAATTTTTCAGTTGAAATTGCTGGTCTCCAGATCGATTTTTCCAATAATCCCCCACATGAATGGAAATTGGCTACAACAAATGCAATATGAAGATGGAGACGATAGAGAAAGTAAACAATGAAAGTTACAGCATTAGGAGAGATAGCTTGTGGCTTTGAATCTTCCCTAGTAAATTATTATCGGATTTACTAGCTAAAAAGTGAGCATGAAGTCTTGAACTGTTTAGCTATATTGTGTAAACCAAGATAATAGAATTCACACTGTTCCTTTCAACATATTTGGTTCTTACGGTTGTGTTCATTTTGGCCCTGAACAACTCCTGGTATTCATGAGTGCTTTTAAAGAATATAGCCTTTAAAATTCTCAAAGAAGCGGCCCCCTTTCTCACTCATATAGGTGATCTCCTATTAAGAGTAACCTATCTTACTCCACTTACTATTCTAAGATATAGGAATCATTAAAAGCGTAGCTTATCCTAACACATAATACAGGCAACACTGTTTCACATATTTTCATCATAGGAATAAGTTGGAAGTGTTAAACTCCACAGTGTTACGTTTTGAATTTCACATAATTTATGTTGTCCCATTGAACCTAGATTTTGGGATCTCCAGTCAGCTAGGTTGGGTTTCCAGTATGAAAATTCTTAGTTTATAGGCTTTAAACCCATTCCCCTCGATGATTTATCTACTTGCTCTTTTGGTAAACCTTTAGTAAGCGGATCCGCACGGTTATCTTTAGATTTTATGTAATCTATTGTAATAATTCCAGTAGAGAGCAACTGCTTAACGGTATTATGTCTTCGACGTATATGTCGAGACTTACTATTATACATATTACTCTATGCCCTCCCAATTGCAGATTGGCTGTCACAATGTATACTTATTGCAGGCACATGCTTAGGCCAAATTGGAATATCCTTTAAAAAATTTTGAAGCCATTCTGCTTCCTCTCCAGCTTTATCTAAAGCTATAAATTCAGATTCCATTGTGGATCTAGCTATACATGTTAGTTTTGAGGATTTCCATGCTACGGCTGCACCACCAATTGTGAAAATATATCCACTAGTGGATTTTGAGTCTTTTGTATCTGAAATCCAATTGGCATCACTATATCCTTCTAGGACTGCAGGATATCTAGTAAAGTGTAATCCATAATTCTTAGTGTATCTTAAATACCTTAGAACCCTGACTATTGCTCGCCAATGGTCTCTTCATGGATTACTCATATATCTACTCAGTTTATTGACTGAGTATGCTATGTCAGGCCATGTACAATTCATAACATACATTAAACTTTCTATTATTCGAGCATATTCTAATTGTGCTATGCCTTGGCCAACATTTTTTTACTAAATGTAAATTTGTATCTACAGGAGTTTTTGCAATGTCATTGTCATTCTTGTTAAACTTTTTAAGAATTTTATCAATATAATGTGATTGGGATAAAACCAATCCATTTGATGTTCTAGTAATTTTTATTCTTAATATGATGTCCGCAGTCCCTAAATCTTTCATATCAAAGTTACTAGGCAACATTTTCTTTGTAGCCTTAATAATATGTATATTGCTACTTATTATCAACATGTCATCTACATAGAGGCATACAATGACATATCCATGTTCTGTATTTTTTGCATAAACACATTTATCACATTCATTAATTTTAAATCCGTTTGACATCATTACATTGTCAAACTTCTCGTGCCATTATTTCGGTGCTTGTTTTAATCCATACAGTGATTTAACAAGCTTACACACTTTCTTCTCTTCCCCAGAAGCTACAAATCCTTCGGGTTGTTCCATATAGATTTCTTCTTCTAACTCACCATTTAAAAATGGAGTTTTAACATTCATTTGGTGAATATCTAAATTATGTAATGCTACAATAGCTATTAACATCCGAATGATGTTATCCTTGTAACGGGTGAGTAAGTGTCAAAGTAATCTAAACCTTCTTTTTGTTTAAATCCTTTAGCCACCAATCTGGCCTTGTATTTGTCAATGGAACCATCTGGTTTCATTTTCCTTTTAAAAATCCATTTACAACCCAAAGGTTTATTTCCTGGTGGAAGATCTATTAGTTCCCACGTATGATTTTGCATTATGGATTCTATCTCACTGTTGATGGCTTCTTTCCATAATGGAGCTTCTGGAGAAGACATTGCTTCTTTAAAATTTTGAGGTTCATTTTCTAACAAAAAGGTTAGAAAATCAGGACCAAATGACTTAGTTAATTTAGTCCTTTTACTACGTCTTGGTTCTGGTTCTTCTTCTTCCTGTGTAATTCTTGCACTTTCTTGTATTGTATTTTCTTGATTGTTGTTATCATTACTAATAGCAGACTCATAGGTTCTTTTAAGAGAACTCATTTCTTGTTTTTCTTTACAAGGAAAAATATCTTCAAAAAATGAAGCATTCCTTGACTCTATTATAGTATTAGTATGTATATCTGAAATTTCATATTTGTGTACAAGAAATCGATATGCACTACTATTTTTTGTATATCCTATGAAAATATAATCAACAGTTTTAGGTCCTATCTTAACCTTTTTGGGAATAGGAATCGCTACTTTTGCTAAACACCCCCACACTTTAAGATATTTGAAAGAAGGTTTTTTCCTTTCCAAAGTTCATAAGGTATTTTATCTATTTTCTTATGGGGTAATTTATTTAAAATATAATTTGCAGTAAGTAATGCATCCCCCCACAAATTCTGAGGTAACCCAGAACTTAATAGTCATGCGATCATCATTTCTTTTAGAGTACGGTTTTTTCGTTCTGCGATTCCATTCTGTTGAGGTGAATAAGGAGCAGCAGTTTGATGAATAATTCCATATTCAGAACATAAATCAGCAAAAGGTGATTCATATTCTCCTCCTCTATCACTTTTTAACGTTTTTATCTTTTTGTTAAGTTGGTTTTTGACCTCATTTTTATAATGCTTAAACATTTCTACTGCTTCGTCTTTGCTTCTTAGCAAATATACATGACAATACCTTGTACAGTCATCAATAAAAGTAATAAAATACTTTTTACCACCTCTAGTTTGTACTAATTTTAAGTCACAGATATCACTGTGAATTAATTCAAGTGGTTCTGTATATCTTTCAATTGAATGAAAAGGTGTTCTAGTTAATTTTGCTTCTACACAGATTTCACATTTATGATTTGTGTCGATTTGAAAGTTAGGTAAAAGGTCCATGTTAATTAATTTTCTTAAAGAATTATGATTAACATGGCCTAACCTTTCATGCCACGCATTAAATAACTCAAGCATATAAGCAGAACTGTTAACTTTATTGATAGCAGGGATTATAGGCATTACATTCATCTTAAAGAGTACATCATTGAGATACCCTTTTCCTATATACATCCCATTCTTAGTTAACACAAATTTGTCAGAAACAAAAACTAATTTGAAACCATTCTTTGACAGCAGAGATCCTGAAGCCAAATTCTTTCGAATATCCAGAACGTGAAGCACATCGTTGAGGGTCAGTTCCTTCCCCGAGGTCATTTTCAACACTACCTTCCTTGGCCTTCAACCTTTGAAGTTGATGAGTTTCCCATGAACAAATGTTCTCTATGGTCCACTGCTTGATAGTTCGTAAACATCCTTTTGTCCGAGCAGATGTGACGAGTTGCACTGGTATCTACCCACCATTCTCTAGGATTGCAGACCAGATTAACTTCTAAAACAAATGCAGAGAGATTCATGTCTGAAATATCTGCAGCCAACTTTTCTGTTTCAGTCATGTTCACTTCAGAGTTCTTCTTTTTGGAGTTATCAGATCCATTCTTATTTTTGTTCTTCAATCTTTAGCACGATGCCCAAACTTATCGCAAATGTCGTATTTACCCTTGAACTTTTTGAAGGAACCTTGATATTTGCGTGGACCTGTAGTATGCTTTCTTTTCTTGTCCACTTTCTGGCCTCCTTCTACTATATCAGCCTCTGATTCATGAGATTGTTTCTCTAAATTCTTTTCAGCCATACTGTAGACACCCTAATTTTGCCCACCTTCATTTATGGAATACTTTGAGATTCTCATTAATGTACCCACAAAAATAATCCTAAATGGAGTTCAAAATCAAGCCAAAAATAGCCCAAAACCAAAGCTCAAAACCTTGCTCAAAACCAGCTTAAAACCACACCCAAATTAAGCCCAAAAATGGCCCAAAGTCATCAAAAAAACAAAGCCCAAAAAAA
>MVGT01001428.1:215538-244619 GCA_002174775.1 Macleaya cordata
TTTGATCGGGCGGTTGTCAGGTGCCTCACACCTTCCTGACCCGTAATAGAATTCTCTTACCCGGAATCTCAATCGCAGACCAAACTGAGGAAGACCGCCATTAATATTTCTCAAAGAGAAATCTAGGTGTAGTCTTCTAACTATAGGGTCCTGATTCCCTAAAAATCAGGTGGCGACTCCAAATCAATCAAAATCAATACTCTCAGAGAGAGATATAAAATGTATCTCCCTCAGTCAAAAAGCACAGGAGAGTTTGCACCTCATAAGCATGGTTCGACCAAAAGTGCGGGTGCTACACATACGGCTGTCTTCTTTGACTCTAAGTTTCAAAATTAAATCCTCAAGGTCCATATCCTTTCGTTTATGCTTAAGGTAATTTTTGAAATCTTTCCAAAAAGGTGGCAACTTTTCTATCATTGCAGCCACTTGAAAAGTTTCATTAATAACCATTTTTTCAGTCTTGAGTTCATGCAAAATAAATTAAAATTCTGAAACTTGAGTAATAACAGTTATAGAATCATTCATTTTAAAATCTAAAAATCTGCCAACAATGAATTTCTTCATTCCGGCATCTTCAGATTTATATTTATTTTCTAAAGATTCCCACAACTCTCTTGCTGTTTTCATTGGACTGTAAACATTATACAATGAATTGTCCAAACCATTAAGAATATAATTCTTACAAAGAAAATCAGCATGTTTCCATGCTTCAATAGCAGCAATAGATTGTGTATCCTTCTCTTTTTCAGTAAGAGAAGGACAATCTTCATACAGGAATCTTGCAAGATTCAGAGTTGTGAGATAGAACAACATCTTTTGTTGCCATCCCTTAAAATCAAACCCACCAAATTTTTCGGGTTTCTCAGCAGGGCTAACATGATTAGGAGCAGAGTCTTGAATTGCAGATGTCATTATTTCTTCTGTATAATCAAAAAAGATTATCATGTTAGTATAACTTTGAATAACTTAACTAATTGTCTTAAGATTGTTATTTTCCATATACTGTAATGGCTTACAGAATAGTATAAAACTATTACTTCACGACAGTACGATACTGTAATTTGTTATAATAAAATATAACAATATGGAACTGTAAAACACAGTTCAAAAATAAAATAAAAGAGAGGGTAGAAGAAGAGAAGAATATAAACAGTAAACAGATCGAGGCTAGACTAATCTATGTCCTTAAGACAATTAGCGCCCCACACTAATGCTGGATGGATTAATGGCATTTGTCTCCCAGGACTAATTTGAGAGAATTAATATGCATGAACTAAGTGTAGATGAAGGTTTTTATGAGGTGTTGACGTGAAAGTCAAATGATGAGTTGGATGAGTCCAACTAGATTTAGATCTGAGAGAGGTGACTCCGAGACTCCGCCTAAATCAAGTAGATGACCGTTCGGAGTTCGTTACGCCGTGGAAGAGGAGATAGGGAGGCCTAGTGGGGAAGGAAGCAAAGAGCAGACAGAAGTTAGCCGTAAGAACCCAAGTATGCAGTGGAGAGTTATCCCCTTGTTTTTCTGTTCCTCTCCCCAAATGAGAGGTAGAGGTCCTCTATTTATACTTGGGGTTCTCGGCGGTTACAGCTTATACAATTATGAGTGACAATTATGAGTATAATGACGCATGTTACACAATTATGGGCATAATTAGCATTACACCCAATTATGAGCATAATGAGTGTAGTAATGCACGTCAACTGTAACGGTCGTGGAGTAATGCTCGTGAAGTGTAACGGTCATGACATACCAATAGCCACGTACACATTAGCAGAACTACCCACGACCAATAACCTCTGTCATTTGCTTATGGCCACCAAACCTAATGTCCCATTAATCCCCCATGGTTGAGTCAGTCTCGTACTCAAGATAACAGAGAGTTTTCGAGGTGCCAACTAAGGCCCGAAGGTATCTCGTGACGTGCAAGGTGCACATTGGCAAGCTAAATCCAAGAGGCTTTTAGTGATGTGCAAGGTGCACATTGACAAGCTAAGGCCCGGAGGAGCCTAGTGATGTGCAAGTGCACGTTGGTGATTGGTGATGTGCAAGGTGCACATTGGCAGTAATGTGCAAGTGCACATTGCAAAGAGGTTTGGTGATGTGCATGGTGCACATTGGAGAAAGGCTTGGTGATGTGCAAGGTGCACATTGGTAGTAATGTGCAAGTGCACATTACAAAGAGGCTTGGTGATGTGCAAGGTGCACATTGATAGTAATGTGCAAGTGCACATTGTAAAGTGACTTGGTGATGTGCAAGGTGCACATTGGTAGTGATGTGCAAGTGCACATTGCAAAGAGGCTTGGTGATGTGCAAAGTGCACATTGGTAGTGATGTGCAAGTGCACATTGCAAAGATGGTAGTGATGTGCAAGTGCACATTACAAAGAGGCTTGGTGATGTGCAATGTGCACATTGGTAGTGAAGTGCAAGGTGCACATTGGTAGTGATGTCACATTGGTGGTGAAGTGCAAGGTGCACATTGGAGAAAGGCTAGGTAATGTGCAAGGTGCACATTAGTGGTTGGTGATAAACATTTTATGACGACCAAGGCCCCATCACAAGGATGGCCTAGTGAAGGCGCCCTTGTGAGGTTTTGCTAGTGAAGGCGCCCTTGTGAGGGTAGCCTAGTGAAGGCGCCTCATCAAGGGTGCACATTAGCTTTTTTAATTACTATATAATTTAGATCAGCATGCTGAAGTGGCAAATTTGATGATGTGGCTATCATCGTGATGACGTGGCATATATTCATATGTTATGTTAACGATTTCAAAATACCACTATCTACATTAGCCCCCTGCACAATGTAAAGGATAATGAAGCCTTTACATTGGGCATCAAAAGATAGTGGGGAGTAGAATAGGCTTATATGGGGCATTGACTACATCACGAATAAGGATGGTAGTGCATGAGAGCACTAGCTAGGGCTCAAAGGCGCCTATAATTTTCGATGCTTGAATGCGTATGTGAAGTCGAGGTTACGACTCAAAATCCTCTATGACTATCGAGGTCAAGAAGGCACCTTTAGAGTCAAGGTTAGGGCTCAGAGGCGCTTGATTGTGGAGGTCAAGGCCGAAGGCTCATGTTAACCTCAGATTTTATTATGTGGCTGGAGCACATGATACCATGGGGTGTAAGTGCAAAGCAGTGAAAGAGCCCGGAGGCTAGCGACATCCGTAAGTACAAGATGTTTGCAAGAGTCCAGAGGCTAATGACATACACCTAGAGGTGTAAGGTATCTGCAGGGAGCCGTGAGGCTAAAGACACCTGGAGGTGTGAAATTGTAGGCATGGGAAGCCTAATGGTCCCAAAGCAGACATTAAAGATGCTCGGAAGCACGTTTGTGCCCGGAGGCTTATGATGTTCCCGTGGGGAGACATTAAAGATGCTCGGAAGCATGTGTGAACCCGGAGGCTTAGGATGTTCCTGTGAGTTAAAGATGCTCGGAAGCATGTTTGAACTCGAAGGCTTAAGATGTTCCCGTGGGGAGACATTAAAGATGCTTAGAAGCACGTGTGAGCCCGGAGGCTTAGGATGTTCCCGTGGGGAGACATCAAAGATGCTTAGAAGCCCGTGTGAGCCCGGAGGCTTAGGATGTTCCCGTGGGGAGACATCAAAGAGAAGTGATAAAAAAAATACCTAAAAGAACTTTGATGAGGAATAAGAGCTTTGGTGAAGTGCAGCTTTGGTGAGGAGCAAGAGCACATTGCTGGTGACGTACAAAGGCACATCGTTGGTAACGTGCAGAGACACATAGCTGGTGACGTGCAGAGGAGGATTGTTGGTGACTTGTGAAAGCACATTGACAAGTTTAACACTCTAGTGCATAGTTGATGAGGTTGAAGGTACAATAAAATTCTTTTTCTGAGAGTAGCAGTGACACGAGGGTGTAACTAGGTTCGAGTGTACGCATGCTTCTTTTTTTATTCCGATAAGGATACCCAATTTGACTTTGACTGATGATGATTTTGTTTAGAATGCTTAAGATATAGTCGCCTTCGTACATCAAGGTATGAACACCATTCAACTTCTTGTTGTTGTTGGGTGACATCTCATTCCAAGTGTGGATGCTATTCGGTTTCAGATTGTTATACAATGTGTATGCTTTTCCAGTAAGCGACTTAGAAAATTTTCGCAGTCGAAGGTCGAAATCACCCTCGTGTTCACCGAGTGTTTCTAGAAATCTCGAGACATGTTCTCGAGCGTTACTCTCCCCATTGTACTATGTGAAAGTGGGGCTGAGGTAACCTTTTGGGAACGATCTTTGTTGAAGTTCACTCGGATATGGAGGAAGATGTTCAAAAAGAAAATCTTGTTCATTTTCTTTAGTACAACCACTTAATATAAGTTGTAGTTCAGCCCTAGTCACGTAATTTTCAAAAGGCTTTGGAGGTTGATACACACGAGGGGTCTCTGGTAAAGTGAAGGTTGGAGCTGGTTGGGTGAATTATAAATTTACCCGTGGAGAAGAAGTCATGCCCTCCACATTAGATGACGTAGAGGCACCTTTTATTTTATGTTGTGGCAGAGTAACTGTTGTAGCCCCCGGTAACAAGCGCTTATTGAGCATTTTCATAAATCCCAATATTTCCACTTGAGTTTTTGCTAAAGCAACCATTTCAGCCTAATTTTTAGCCAAGGCGTTAGCCACTTCACCAGAATAATCGTTCGGGATTGTAGTTGGAGTAAAGACAGTCGAGGTGTGGTTTAGATTCATAGGGTGAATGTCAGCGTTTGCAGGCGCAACGCTCTCATAAGCTTCTCGATGGATTTCTTCGTCTCCTTCACGTCTTAAAGGCTCCATATCAATAGCAAAAGTCACCTCCCCAGTGGAGTCGCCAAAATGTAGATGATGATTTTTAGGAGGTGTTGACGTGAAAGTCAAACGATGAGTTGGATGAGTCCAACTAGATTTAGATCTGAGTGAGATGACTCCGAGACTCCGCCTAAATCAAGTAGATGACCGTTCGGAGTTCGTTATGCCGTGGAAGAGGAGATAGGGAGGCCTAGCGGGGAAGGAAGCAAAGAGAAGACAGAGGTTGGCTGCAAGAACCCAAGTATTCACCGAAGTGTTGAGTTGTTCTGTTGTTGTTCTTCCCCCTAAATGAGAGGTAGAGGTCCTCTATTTATACTTGGGGTTCTCGGCGGTTACAGCTTATACAATTATGAGTGACAATTATGAGTATAATGACGCATGTTACACAATTATGGGCATAATTAGCATTACACCCAATTATGAGCATAATGAGTGTAGTAATGCACGTCAACTGTAACGGTCGTGGAGTAATGCTCGTGAAGTGTAACGGTCATGACATACCAATAGCCACGTACACATTAGCAGAACTACCCACGACCAATAACCTCTGTCATTTGCTTATGGCCACCAAACCTAATGTCCCATTAATCCCCCATGGTTGAGTCAGTCTCGTACTCAAGATAACAGAGAGTTTTCGAGGTGCCAACTAAGGCCCGAAGGTATCTCGTGACGTGCAAGGTGCACATTGGCAAGCTAAATCCAAGAGGCTTTTAGTGATGTGCAAGGTGCACATTGACAAGCTAAGGCCCGGAGGAGCCTAGTGATGTGCAAGTGCACGTTGGTGATTGGTGATGTGCAAGGTGCACATTGGCAGTAATGTGCAAGTGCACATTGCAAAGAGGTTTGGTGATGTGCATGGTGCACATTGGAGAAAGGCTTGGTGATGTGCAAGGTGCACATTGGTAGTAATGTGCAAGTGCACATTACAAAGAGGCTTGGTGATGTGCAAGGTGCACATTGATAGTAATGTGCAAGTGCACATTGTAAAGTGACTTGGTGATGTGCAAGGTGCACATTGGTAGTGATGTGCAAGTGCACATTGCAAAGAGGCTTGGTGATGTGCAAAGTGCACATTGGTAGTGATGTGCAAGTGCACATTGCAAAGATGGTAGTGATGTGCAAGTGCACATTACAAAGAGGCTTGGTGATGTGCAATGTGCACATTGGTAGTGAAGTGCAAGGTGCACATTGGTAGTGATGTCACATTGGTGGTGAAGTGCAAGGTGCACATTGGAGAAAGGCTAGGTAATGTGCAAGGTGCACATTAGTGGTTGGTGATAAACATTTTATGACGACCAAGGCCCCATCACAAGGATGGCCTAGTGAAGGCGCCCTTGTGAGGTTTTGCTAGTGAAGGCGCCCTTGTGAGGGTAGCCTAGTGAAGGCGCCTCATCAAGGGTGCACATTAGCTTTTTTAATTACTATATAATTTAGATTAGCATGCTTAAGTGGCAAATTTGATGATGTGGCTATCATCGTGATGACGTGGCATATATTCATATGTTATGTTAACGATTTCAAAATACCACTATCTACACTAAGAAGAGAGTAATTGTTTGTTAAATAGGACATCTTAATTTGCTAATTTTGTTTGAATTAGGGTTTAGGGTTTTGTTTGAATTAGTCATTTATTGTAGTCAATCTCACTGATAGTATGTGGTGGGTGTTTGCTTGTATTGTTATTTTTAAATTTGGGGGATATTTAGGGGCTTGTTTTGGGGATTTTGTGTTGGTTTCAAATTTGGGGGTCTTTAGCTGCAATTATATGTATATATGGTTGTTAATTGGTCTCAACAATATAGTTGCCAGACTCAAATCCTGTATATATTGAATCACCATGGATCGTGAGATCATCGAAAGGTTTTAATTAATTACTTAAGAGGGTTGATATTGATACTGGTCTTCAGGTCATCATAATTAAGTTAGCCTATAATGAAGATTAACAAGCTAATTAACTTAGGACTCACCTCAGGTAAACAGAGCTGATACAGATAGGATGATATGTATTTAGGACCAAAAACGAAAGTGGTGGGCTGGTTCTCTATGACCTGCCGACTTCAACAGAGTTGCCAACTTATACCAACACCACGCTCCATTGCAAGCTCCATGACTAACACGAAATGCTTCTTTCCTTCTTTCATCTCCATCCTTCACCTTTGTTGTTGAATTTTTTTGCTCTTACTTATTATCTTTACTGACTGAAGATTTTTGGAAGAATTAAGCCATGAAAGTTACCAATTAAGGTGCATTTTGGGAATTAATTAGCACTATTTTTAGGTTGGTCAAATTTAGATCGATGTAGTTGCTAATTAATTAGCATGGCACTGTAGGGGTCTTGCAATTTTGACAAATATATATATGGTATTATTATGATCTGCTTTTTGTTACTTTTGCTTTCTCTGAATTTGTTTTAGCTCCTTAAATGGGGTCTCACAGCTTATATTGCCTAGTACGCTAAATCAGTTAAGAGAAAGTAGTTGCTATGATTCTTCAATTCAAGTCTTTAATTACTTATTTGCTTGGTGGTGTGCTGAAATGAAGTCTTTATATAATGAACAGAGGATATAGTAGCTGATTACTGCTTTTATTGGTCCAGATTTATGAAGAGGTAGCAGGATCCTCATACAATATTACTCATCATAGGATTGCGGGTGGAGCCCAATTAAAGTAGAAAAACTTGTTTAACTAATATTTATGAAGTTAGTTAAATAATTAATATTTATGCTTACTGCTTCAATTTTTTGCTTACAAGTAAATACAACATCTTTTAGTCAAAGGTACCTGTCTACCTGTACAGATTAATTAAAAATGAAGTCATAGCTACAGAATCTCCTCATGATAGGTATACTTGTGTTGGTCACTAGATGTGTTTCCGATTTGTGGGGCAGTGTATGCCTTTAAGGTCTGAATTAACTTCTAGATATCCCATTCATATATTGAATGTTAATGTTCTTGAGATGCTTGGTTGCTTTTTGAATCTGTCGGGGCTTTCTCTGAATTTGACCATTCACAGTTCAGATTTTTCAAAGGCTTTTTGGGCCTTTGTGGGAATTGTCTTTCTTCTTGTTAATTAAACTATGCTCATTAGTCTCTGTTGTTGTAATTTTATTGATTTGTTATTGGCTGATGTTAAATTCATCCTCAATGTTCTACCAGCTAGTTTTTTACTCATATGAACCTCAATAGAGCTGGGTTTTGAAAGTGATCCATCTGAACTTATGGAATGATATGGTTTTTAATTTATGATATGTTATTCTTTTGAGACTTGTTTGTATACCTATTTTTTGTTGTCCAAATCAGCAGCCATGTGCTTCTTTTTTTTTTCTTCTATTTGTTTGGTATATTGTAGATTAGTCGAGACTTCCAGGAGCTGGAGCCCTCATATAAAAGCTAACAGTCTGCTACTACATTGCAATTCATATAAAGGTAATTAATCATGTTCTTTTTGAAGTCTTTATTTTCTAGTTTTTCAATACATAAAGAATCATCATATGGTTGCTTTTAAAATATTCTTATGAATTCCACTGTTTGATGGTTCTCATCTTCATGCTATCAACTTTTAACTATTTGGGTTTATATCATTTTTGTTCAACAATCCATAACATATTTAAGAACCCATTTCAAGAAAAAGTGTTATTAATTAAATATGTTAATATTTTCTGTTATAAGTAACACAAACATGGTTTTAATATGTTTTATTCTCTTTTTTTTTCTTTCCTTGCATGTGAAGCTCATTTTAGATGGGAACTTGGAAATTGTAAAGAAGAAAGCTAGCTCTATGCATAGTCTTAGAATTTTGTCGGGATAAACTTGAAAGTAAGACAACTATGAAGTATTTTTAAAGGGATGACTTATATAAGATTGTTCGATCAAAACTTAAAAGTCCTTTGGATTTATGTAGATAGATAGTTCAGTTTTTTTAGTTAGGAATGCTACTTAATACTTTGTTTAAAACTTTAGAGTTTCATTTTGACAAACTTTATATATGTAGTTGTGATTGTGATGGTAAATTATATGAATTGAAGAATTTTTGTGAATGGAAGTTGAAATATGAATGGTTTGGAAAATTTGAATAAATGAATGTGGAAGTGTATTTCAATAATTTTATAAATTTAATTGAATATGGATGTACCTGTAAAGTGAACAGGTCAATGAAAAGGCTCCAAGCCAGGAAAAAGAAACCAGAAAAAGGGGGTAACAAAAAAAGAAAAATAGATTATTTGCGACGGTTTTAATCCTTCGCTAATAGCCTAGCTGCATCCGTCGCTACAAGATTAGGACTATTTGCTACGGCTATAAAGCGTAACAATTGACCCTAGGAAGTGGCAA
The DNA here is from genome assembly GCA_002174775.1 of Macleaya cordata. NCBI lineage: Eukaryota > Viridiplantae > Streptophyta > Magnoliopsida > Ranunculales > Papaveraceae > Macleaya > Macleaya cordata. Next base: position 224,682 of record MVGT01001428.1, read on the forward strand.
ATTTGGTCACCAATTAGCTACGGCTTCGGTCGCCGCAAAAGTAAGACCATTTGTTACGATCCACAAAACTGTAGCAAAATTTCGTCACAAAAGCTATTTGTTACGGTTTTCTAATTTTCTGCTATGATTTTAGACCGTCACAAAAACCCTTTATTTTTGTACTCCAGGAACCCCCAAATTGTATGGTGGAAATACACATTTTTAGTTGAGTTGTATGTGTAAATGTAGTTTTTTTTTTTTTTCATCACTTGTTATAAATGTAGTTTTTTTTCTGTTGTGATATTGGGCCAAGTTGTATGAAGAAAATCCAATGTTGAATTGGGAATCTGATGAAGCTTTAAAAGCTTAGTAGGTATGAATTTGTACAGTATCTTGTTCTACAGCCTGGTTACCTCATTTTTAGTATCAAGCATATCAATTTTTAATCTAGGATCCATCCTAATCACAGTTAGTATATAATCATCATTAATAGATTCTTCATCAAAGCAATGGGATGTATTATTACATTGTTTATGGAACCTATTTATGTGGGTTTATTTTGCAGCAACATAGTTTCAAAACAGAAAAAAAAAATGTTAAAGTTTTCATTTTCACTAACCCCCCACTGGTTAATAACAAAAATCACTCACCCCCGCCATTTTCAGAAAACGAGTAGGAAGAAGAAATCCACAGTTTTTTCTTCTTTGAGTGCAAAATAGGGTTTGATACTAACCTGGGATGAAGCTTTTCTCTCTTATATTCTTGAAATTTCAACAAAATAAACCTTTTAATAGAGCTTTAATGGTGGTGATCTAGAAGTTAAGAAGTATAGAAGAAGAGTGAGTTTTCAAAGGAAGAAGAAGTGTTTTTATAAGGGGAATGAGGGACCGTTGTGAGACAACGGTCACAAGGGGTTGCTTCTATTCGTGGCCGTCCATCCCATGGTTTATGGGATGCTTCCACGTCTTTAATTAACTTGGGTTGGATTGGGTTAGTTAGAGAGAAAGACATTTGGGTCTTTTTGTGCGTCACATGACGTGCACGTGGGTCACTTTTGACCATTTGGATGGTCAAGTGACGGAAATGATAATAGTGGGGGGAAAAGTGATTTTCTGAAAGATTTAGGGGTAAGTGATATTCCAATTAGCATTTCGGGGGGTAAAGACAATTCGCTCAAAAAAATCAATGTAAAACTATTTTTAACACTTCAAATTACAACCGACACCTTTTTTTATAGAAAAAGATAGGGTTGTTAGATAAGATCTTGTGGTGGCGGAGAAGATGAGAGGTGGGTATTGGGGTAGAGAAAACTCAGGAGAAAAAAAAAAAGAAAGAAAATAGGCATGCCCACTAAGGCCACCAGTTAGAGCTTAGAAGGAAATGAGAGTGGAAGAAGAGGACTAAGGTTTTTATGAAGAGTCTGTCGGTTAAAATATTTGAGGTTTGGGTCTTTTGTTTTTTACATTTGGTTTTATATTTTTCCACAGTAAAAGTTGCAAAATTTAAACATTATAAGTATAGATATATAAATTTTTAAGTATTTACTAAAATAACGTATACACTTATATTATTCGGTTGGTTCGGTTTAATCGATTTTTGGGATGTCCCATCCAACAACAAATCCAATGATATCGATTTTCAGGAATTTAAAACAGAGCCAATCCGGCTAGCCAATTGGATTGCTTAAAATCCGATTGGATTGGTTTGAATCGGATTGGATTGGTTTGTTCGGCCCACAATTGCTCACCCCTACATTCTAGGATCTCCAACTTTAAGTATGTTGATTGTAATAATATAAGAGTCCTTTAACCTATGGGTCCCAAAGTTGCAAATCTATTACGATTACTACCCTGAACTTAAAAAACTCTCCTAAAACCTTAGTTTTTTAAGTTGGTTACAAAAACTCCCTTAGCTATTTTACATCCCATAGATGCCGTTTATGTGCAATCGAAAACCTCATTATTCAAACACTACACATATCTGATTTGAAATCCAATTCTTCTTCTTCTTTTTCTTTTTTTTTTTCTTTTTTCCATTTTCTATTTTATTCGTCTTCTTCTCTAACACTCATCAAAGTAAGCCAACTCTTCAGGGCTTAGAGTATGGACTCTGCAAGCTAGGCTAAAGGAACTGTGAGAGAAAGGGTTATATAAAAATGCAATCCTGAATAATCGATCCAAATTTGAGTTCATATGTCACTTGCAGACAAATCACTTTGTTTATTTCTATTTGGATTAAAAACACAATCCTGCTATTCCAATTTTGGTATAAATGAAACTTTGATGAATAACTAATTGATTTCTTTTCTTTCAGTCATTCTTTTCCATCCTCCTGGTCTATTAATTACAAAACTGATTCTTCCGATGTATAAAATAAAAATACCAATGGCTTTTGCTACTATGACCATCCCGGCCAGTCAAATTAACGAATGCAAAATCTGTAAATTTTACTCCAAATGTAATTCTTGTTGTAACACCCCAAATTCTGAATCACGGGTAAATTCTGAATTTAAGATTCAAAATTCATGTGTTAACTCACTATGAAGGAGAACCTGTCTATATATATATATATATATAAGCCTCTATCTCATTTTTCTTAAGGCAATAGTGGAGGGAACCTGCAAAACAAAAGAAAAACACTCCGACGCCCAAGTTAGTAATGTACCATTTATAGAAAAAATAAATAGTATACCTTTAGCCCATTAAGGGTCCAATATTTATAGTTTTGAGAATATTTTATGCTGAACCGTCATTACGGCTGCCTACGTACCCTTTAGGGATCAAGCATTACGTAGTTCATAACTTTAAACAAAATATATCCAGCTAAGTCTCTATTACAGTTTAACAATTTTGGATAAATCAAAACTATAGTAAATTAACTTCAAAAATTATCAAATTTTTACATAAATAAGATATATTTGTCTAGTTTTCGATACATCAAGCGGCTCCTTAATCCGATCTACGATCAAAGAGAAGTAACTAAATTATCAAACATATACTAGAAATTTCTACTAATGTAAGGACTTGTCTAAACGAAATAGAATTTAACAGAGACGAATCATAAATCTAAAAAAATAGTATTGGTAACCCTTTACCTTTTCTATGATATGTATATGTATATATTAACAAATAAATATATGGAATATTTGCCAATCCAACGGTAGATCTTTGATCCAGACCCTTCAATTAACTAACTACTTATAATTTAAAGTAGCAACTCCAGCAGGGTTTTTAGGATGGATCAAGATCTTCCCTTCATCCAATTGACCTAAAAATTTTACAGTAGTATCTAATATATCTCATAATAATTGTATAAAAATATTAGACAGATCCAACGGTAGGTTTGAGAGTAATAAATTTCTCATTTCGAACTCGCTATTTTTATTCCTCTAACAAAAATGACGATTTTTATTGTGATTGGAGTACTTAAACTTCTCCAAATAAGCTGATATTTTAACTAAGTATACTTCATTATCTCATCTACATCATACTCAATTTTTAGGACCATCCAACGGTCCAATCTTGAGCAATGTATTCTCTCTTTTCTTCCTCCTTAGAGTTATTCCAAGGAGAATTAGTAGCTCCTCTTTTGATTTGCTTCCAAATCAAGTATAAAAATTCTCTTTATGATGTTGAAAATACTTATTTCTAATTGAAAACTCTCTTCTTATTTCTCTCTTCTTTCTTATCTCCCTCCCCCCTCTCTTGTCTTCACAAACTACCTCTTTATATAGGTGAAAATAGAATCATAAGATGGTGGATAAAAATAAAATTAATGATGGTAGATTAGCCACTACAATGGTGGACTAGCCACCACTTAGTGGTGGTAGACTAACCATTATACTTAGTGGTGGTAGTGATTGTAGTATATCTACCACTATCTAGTGGTAATGGAGGTGGATATTAGAAATAATCTTTATTATTATTATTCTTAATCAAATATTTAATAAAAATAGTAAATACTAGATAAATTTTTGTGTACTAAAACTTTGATGTGACTTATGTCCCTAGTTTAATTTGAAGACATGTACCAATCAAAATGATCTTGTGGATTAAATCAAGAGTTTTGAGTGAATAAACATTATTCCTTAATAAATTATCTATATGTACATATTATACTAATATGACCATAACTCCTAGACCATAAGTCCGAATATGATCCACCATACCATTCTGAAAACTAGATTCAAAGGGCTACAACTTCACCAGAAATAGCCTAAGGCTAATTTGGAACATAAGATGTCTAAAAATGAGTTTAAAGTATACTGATTAATATATATACGAAAATATAAATAATAACCTATAAAATTTTGAGTTGTCTTAACCCAAAACAAGTAAAGATGGGCTTAGCCCATTTAACCCATAGTTTCATTGTCAAGTCCATTACCTAGATTATTGGGTTAGCCCATCTAACCCATACATAAATATGTATATATAGATCTTATTAGGAAAGATGATTATACAAAAGATAATTCAATTTAAGATAAATTCATAATACTAGTTCTTGTGTTAGACTCAAGGCGAATTTGAACTAAAAAATTCAGGGTATTACACTTGTCACACAATCTCTCAAGCTATAATTAAAGATAACCAATCAAATTAATGAATTACTGGTAAATCAGGACCTTTTCATTAATGGGCATAAATCACGACGAAGAGGAAAGATCGATTCAATGGACAGTTAGTGAGTGAATTAATTCTAAATAAATACGGTGCATATAATCTGGGTTTTCTAGTTCGCATATAATTTGGGTTTTAAAACTCGTAAATGGGTTTTTATAAGTTTTTTTTTTTGAATTTGGTATTCATGTCTGATCTCGTTCTAAAGATCTTGAAAAATATTTTCCAACAGTATAAAATTTGTTCAAATCCGATTTATATTTTGAAAGTTATGACCATTTTTATGTTAAAATTAATTAAAAGGTATTTGCTAACGTGCACTGCCATTATTCATTAGAGAGTTTTTCTCTCTTTTGACATGTACGCACAAACAAAAAAAACTTATCCTCTCCGTATTTTTTTTCAATGCAAGGATATCTCACTCATATTCTATTTTTTTAATATTAATATTAATATTAATACTAATCTTATTATTATTATTATTATTATTGTTATTATTAATATTAATATTATTATTATTATTATTATTTTGGGGTCTCATCCATCCAAAAGCATTGAGAGATGGAGAAGGATATTGCACCATGCCGTTGAAGGATGTCGTTGAAGGATGGTTGGATCTCGGCGATTCATCAGGTTGGAGACGAAGACTTTTGAGATCAACCGAAAGCAGGGATCGATCTGGTGATTACCGAGAGGGGTAGAGGGAGGTCGGCTACACTCGTCCTCTCTGAGGAAGGGATCAGATGGCTGAGAACGTTTCTACTAAGCGCAAGTAGAACTCTGTGGAGGGTAGGGGTATTTGATCGACATTGGGAATCACCAGTGGTAGTGGTTCTAGTGGAAAGATTACAGAACAAATTTGGAGAATTTATCCAGGTTTCAAAAGTGGGAGGGAGGAAGGAGATAATTTGCATACCATCGAAGGATAAGGGGAATGGATGGAGATGGTTAGCCAAATTGCTCGAATCGATACAGCAAAAGGGGGAGGTGGTGGGACCACAGGCTGCACGTTCTAGAACTAATCCAAACCTAAAGGAACATCAGGCCCGAATGCCGACCCCAACTAAGTGGGCGATTCAAGGGAGTGTGGGACAAAGATAAAACTTTATGTACCAAATATGAGCCCGGGAACCAGCCGTTTGGTAGATGGTCCTTAGTGATAATTGCCTCCATCACTCCGGCGAACTATGGATGGCAAAAAGCAGTCTCGGATTTCTTAATAGCTCTGATTCTGGTTAAAGAGGTTGAGATAATTCCCATTGATAAAGGAAAAGGGATATTTTTTGCTAAATCAGGGGTGAAGCTAACTGAAATTTTGAAAGTGGGTCTGTATAGAACAGGTGGTTATTATTTTGAAATGATAAAATGGTGGTCGGCGGCGAATATCCGTTCGACAAACCCGTTACCGGAGGAGATGGTCTGGGTGGCGATCCATTGCCTGCCTTTTCATCTCTGGATACAAGACTCCTTTAAGTCCATTGCTCAATCGTGCAGGACTCTGAAGGAGATCCACAAGAACACTTACCTTATTCGTGATCTAACAGCTGGGATTATTAAGTCCAGTTAGATAACTTCCACTTACTCCGGTGACTCCTAATGGAAGATAGTGGAGTAGACTTCTATGTTGAAATCGAACTCCTTGAGAGTAGAATTGTGAATGGCAGTCTTGAACCGATTTTCCCTTGGATGGCTGGAAATGGCTACCGGACAGTCCCATCGGGACGAAATGAAGAAGAAGATCACGTGGCGGCACAGGGTTGGTCCAATAGAGATGCAGATGCAGTGGACCGTATTATGCAGGTTAACGTTACAACGTACTGGCAGTGTGATAGGGATGTCACTAGTAAGGCAGGGGGTACTGGTATAGCTAATGCAGAGAGGGACCCACAGGGAAGACTAGCTAAAGCGGATAAACCTACGTCTCAATCGAGGGCGATGAATCATAAATGGGTTCCACGTAAGAACATGGGGATGAATAAGGAGGGTAATCTAGTTTTAACCACATCACAAAGCCCAACTTCTACCCAGGCCCAGTTGGGGCATAAACCTGCAACTCAAGAAGCCCGTCAAGGAAGGGGCCACTGCATAACCGGATGCATGGCCTAGACCAGTATAGGCTAAGAGGAAGGGGTGGGCTTGCCAATCTATTGGAACCAATAGAGGAAGTTAGCCCAGTTCAAGAGGGCTGTCAAACATCGGTTGCAGGCCCGTCTGGCACTAAACAAAATGGTTACGTTGTGCGATCGGGTAGACTAGTCGGTCCCTTAACTTTGCTCCCCTTTCTGAACTCAAGTCCATCCAGGTCACCACAACGGATCATGAATTACTGTCAGGAATGGCTGAAGGGTCCGATGCCGATGGAAGATCTGTCCTCAGGTCCGTCATCGGCACATAGTAGTGGGTCGATCATAACCCCGGTCGCATTTCCAAATCAAAGATCGAATAGACCATCCTCAATTGTGATCGGCAACAGATCGGATACAAGGCAGGGTCACGCTCGACCCTGTACCAGTACAACAGACAAATCAACCAGAAATCCATATTAAGGATTCTGGCTCAAATCTTCTTATAGATGTATAACCTATCGCACAGGAATCCCCGGGCAGGTTGTTTGCTCTGGTGTTAGCAGAAGATTTTGGCATACAACCTAGTATGGCGACATCGGCAGAGGATACAAGGATCCATAACAAAAATGGGGTCGACACAGGGAGTTCTCCTTCTCATATTGATATTGAACCTAAATTCTTTAAAGACTTATTAACTTTGGATTTTGCTCTTATCCCTTGTCAACTGCAGGCTCCGGTGGTAGATGTGCACGAATCAGAGGGTGAGGAGGATTCAACAAGATTCTATGTGTCTAACTCCATCAGTTTTGGGGGGGGAGTCTGACCCTGGCGATAGGCATTTAAGGGAGACTCAAGGGGTAGAAGCAAAATGTTCTGCTCAATGCATGCAGACAAGGATGCTGTCGGAACCAGTGGAGATCTATAGGCAGGGGAGGGTGATACAGAATTTGGGATCAAAACTGATGGCACAAGAGCAATCAGGTCTCAAGTTATCTACGGAAGTGTTTCAGGCCAGCCCTGTCACATCTCAGGGGAGGTCAAGTGGAGAACCTCAAGATCGGACCACGATGAATCAAGAAGAGGAAGTACAGATTGTATATCCTGAAGATGAGTCCCTGGTACTATCTAAGGAACAGGTTCTAGAATTGGGCTTGGCCGCCGATATGATAATTGATGGGCAACAAATTCAATTTTATGACATCTTGCACGCAGTTAAAGGTAGTTACGGGCAGAATCCAGCAATTGAGAAAGGTGGATCCAGGAAAACATCGAGGCTCCAGAGAGAAATGCATAAGCTTGATTGGACTCTATCAGAGAAGGACTCGTCGACTGTTAAGTTGTCGTCTAGGAGGGATTCTAAGGTTGTTAAATAAAGCCAAGAATTATGTCTTGGAATGTGAAGGGTCTTGGGAACCAGAAAAAGAGGTTGATTGTCGGGGATACTGTGAAGCGGTGGAAAGCTAATATCGCGATACTACAGGAGACAAAGATTCAACATACTGAGGCCAGGATGGTTAGAGAAGTGTGGCGTAGAGCGGATTTTGAGTTTTTGGCGGTTCCAGCAGAAGGTACTACGGGAGGTATTTGGATTATTTGGAATAAACAAGTTATTAAGGTTGTAAACCACATCTCAGGATCTTTTACACTATCGATTCAGTGTCATTCTATTGACGACTCCTTTTCATGGGCTCTCACGGGGGTATATGGCCCATTGATAAGGCAACAAAGGGGAAAGTTGTGGGAGGAATTGTTTGATGTAGGGTGTTTATGGGGCCTTCCATGGTGCATAAGAGGGGATTTTAATGTTGTTAGATTCATGGACGAAAATAAAGGAGGGTCTAGGATTACTAGGAGCATGAGGGATTTCGAAAGGTTTGTAACACCCTTCAATCTGATTGACTTACCGATGGAGGGAGCTGTATTTACCTGGTCCAATCATCAAGAGGTGCCAGTTATGAGCCGCCTAGATAGATTTCTTATTTGTGCGTTGTGGGAAGGAAATTTTATGAGGGTGACCCAAAAAGCTTTACCAAAACTGACTTCAGATCATTCTCCCATCCGTTTGGATAGTGAGGGAGTAAAATGGGGCACCCCTCCCTTCAGAGTTGAGCTTATGTGGTTCGAGGACCACTCGTTGCTACCTCTCTTGGAAATGTGGTGGACGGGCTCAACACTGGAAGGAGAACCAGGTTATGTGTTTTGCAAGAGGCTGAAAGGGTTGAAGGGCAAGATTAAGGAATGAAATAACAATACTTTCGGCAGATTAGAAGTCCAGTTAAGGGATCTCTTACAGGTCATCGATGAGCTAGATAGGAAGGAAGAAGTGACGAGGTTGACAGAGTCAGAAAGAATAAGGAGAGTGGAAGCCAAATCTGAATTTCTTAAGGTTAAAAAGATGGAAGCAATTAGTTGGAAACAAAAGTCGAGGGATAAGGAGATTAAAGAGGATGATAAGAACACGGCTTATTTTCATCGAAAGGCTAATGGGAGGCGCCGAAGAAATTTCATATCTAGGATACAGATTGAGGAGGACGTGTATGAGGACAAAGAGGAGGTTTTTTCACGTGTCAAAGCGTATTATAAAAAGTTATTCTCGGAAGACACTGCATGGAGACCCTCCTTAGACAATTTAGATTTTGATGTTCTGTCCCCAGAATAGAAGGAAGCGTTAGATAAACCCTTCAAAGAGGAAGAAATCATGGCTGCCTTGAATAGTTTGGGGGGAGATCGAGCTCCGGGACCTGATGGATTTCCAATAATCCTTTTCCGGAAATGTTGGCATTTTATGGGCAATGATATACTCAGAGTGATTAGGATTTTCTATAAAACGGAATTCCTAGACTGGAGATTTAATGCGACATTTTTGGTACTCATCCCGAAAATTGATGGAGCGAAGAACATCAAGGACTTCCGTCCTATTAGCTTACTGGGAAGTATCTATAAGATCATTTCAAAGGTACTTGCGAATAGACTCAAAGGGGTGCTTGAGGGCCTTATATCAAACACCCAAGGAGCATTCATTCAAGGTAGGCAAATTCTGGATGGGGTTTTGGTTGCCAATGAATGCATTGACTCCCAGTTGAGAATTCAACAGCCAGGGGCCCTGTTTAAAGTTGACATCGAGAAGGCCTATGATCACGTCAACCGAAACTTTTTGATCTATCTCTTGGCAATGATGGGTTTTGGGGAAAAATAAAGAAACTTCATTGGTGCGTTGGTGAAGTTCTGGCATGATGTCTGGATTGGAGATGTACCCCTTCCCAGCAGATTTTCGGGTCTATTCACCCTATCTAGGAACACAGAAGCTTGGGTTTCTGATGTGATTCGGATATAAGGCATCCATGTCTCTTGGGATCTAAATCTTTATAGAGTCCTGTATGATTGGGAGCTGGAGGATGTATCGACCTTATTGGAGTTGTTGAATTCGTTCAGACGTGGTTTGGAAGTACATGATAGCAAGATCTGGACGCCAGATTCGAAAGGGAGGTTTTCGGTCAAATCATTTTACTCGGCACTGTTAAGCGATGAGTCTCCGGATTATCAAGGCATGAGGGTTTGGGAATCCCCAGTACCGCAGCGGGTTTCCTTTTTCATGTGGGAAGCTTATCTAAACTAGGTCAATACGGTAAATCGATTGCAGCGAGGTGGGGTAATTACTGTTAATAAATGCTTTATGTGCAAGTCCTGTGGTGAAACAATACATCACCTGTTATTCGGGTGTGATGTGGCCAAATAGATTTGGGCTTCTTTCTTATAGCAATTCAGCACATATTGGATCTTCCCAGGTACTGTGATGGATTGTTTCACCTCTTAGATTTGCCCGGTGAAGACACCATGAGCCAGACTTCTTTGGGTTATTTGCCATCTCTTGGATTATTTGGAAAGAGAGAAATCGGCGGGTCTTTGAGGATTAAGAAAAGTCTGTGGAGGAGATTATTCTTGACATCAAGGCTCTCGTATTCAGATGGGCTACTACTGACCCTCTATTTCGAAACTCTAGATTCCAGGATTTTGTGTTTTTGTGGGATTCCCTCCTCCGGTGATTCTCTCGCTTTTCGTGGGAGGGGCCCAGAGACCCGCTATGGTGTCTCCTTTTTAGTTTTCGTTTTCTCGCCCTGTTGGGTTGTATATTGTTATTACCTCTCTTATTATAAATCATTGGGCTTTTTGCCGTTTTAATAAAGTTGTGCCTTTCATCAAAAAAAAATTGCACCATGCCTTATTACACTACTTGTTTTTGTAGGCCCACATGGAGATGATCTAAGGGATAATTTGAAGTGGGCGTATTTTTCTTACCGTGTATATCATCATCCAAAAATCAGCCTATTCTAGAACTTGTAACCCCCTCAATTCTTCTCATAAAAAATAAACAAATTTTAGGCATTAACCATTGATTTTTCAATGAAATTTTCTTGAAGTTAGAATTTTTCAGAATAGGCTACTTCTCAATTATGATGATCTACATGAGGAAAACATCATCACCGGAAATTAACCCTTAGATCATCTCCATGTGTGCTTGCCACTTTGTCCCAAACAAACAAATGGTGCAACAATAGCGCAATAGGGCATGGTGCAGTATCCCTTCACTTTAGAGATAGTCAAATAGATAGATGGATGGATATGATAACCTTGAGGAGTTGCTCGACTAGTTCAACCGTGGGTTTGCTCCCCATAGGTCACCGGTTCGGATCCCCTCAAAGCCATTGGGGGATTCTTAGGCGGTCGCTTCTTCTACAGGGCCTCGTGGATTAGTCGAGGTGCACGCAAGTTGGCCCGGACACCAAGGATATAAAAAAAATAAAAATTACTTAGCAGCGAAGTTTGCGTGTTTGATCGAACTGCCTGCAGTGCAGCATGTGTGAACAAGTGATGAGACCCGGTGATTGCAGATTACCCCCAAAATAGAACTAATTTTACACGTACACGCGTAGAAATAACGCGTTGGAATTGGATACGCCCACCAATAAATAAAAGAACAACGGAAAAACAAAGCTGGAACCTCTCTCCCCTGTTCGTTCCTCTCTCTCTCTACTCTCCTCTCGTCACACAACTCTTTCTCTCTCCTATATCTTTCTCTCGCTTCTCCTCTTCCATTTTCACAAATATTTAATCTGATCATCAAAATTTCTGATATTTTGGAGTCGATTTAGACAAGATAAAAGAAATCGGTATGTTAATTAATTGCCTCCTCTTCTTCTTCTTGTTATTCAAACTATAGAATAGAAGATTTGATTTGATTTGATTTGATTTGATTATTGTTTGATGAATTGCTATATATTATTGTATTGTATTGTATTGTATTTCTCTGATTTTGTTTAATTTGCTGTTTATTGATTCTGTTTGTTCTTTTTGTATACATTTAATTTATTTATGCATGAAATCTTCGATTATGATAACATTGTTACCAAGATTTTTTCAATTGATTATTGTTCAGACAGGAACTGAACAGATCAACGTAGAAGGTAAGGGGATCAGAAATTCTGAAATTCAATTATAATTTGGTTTTGAATAAAATACATATTGGAGAGAGATAAAATTCGTTCTGTTTTTTTTTTTTAATCGAGAAAAAAAAAAAAAAAAAAAAGGTTTATCACATTGCATCACCCACCATTGTTAACATCCCAACTATGCTGGTGCCCTAGCTAGCAATGGAAGATAAACTGAAAAGAGCCTCAAAGAGGTCAATTGGAAGATAAACCGCTGCCATCTTCAAGAATCAAATTTAACGGCACACCTACGTATGAAAGAATCAAGAGATTCAAGACTACCCTTGATCTAAACAATGATCTTATCCAATTCATGACCTTTTCGTTTTCAAACACCCTTTTGTTCCGTTCTAACCAAATTCCCCAAACGATAGCAGCTAGGCGCAACTGGTTTTTAGATGGGATGAGATTATTAGAAAGGTGTAGGTTTAAATTAGATTTGTGTTTTTTTTTGGACTATTCCACCTCAGAATAGCTTGTACAATCCACTTTCTTTCTAATATAATCTCATTTTTACCGTCTCAAAAAAAAATATTGAATTTTCATCCAGTCACCAACTCTCCACAATTCTAGGAACAACCCATTGCACTCCTGCTTCTTCTAACAACATCATCCAGATCCTCCAAGTAAAGTTGCAATGAATTAGCAATGACCACGATTCCTCTCACTGTTTACAGAAGTAACATCTGTTTGCATAGAGACCAGCCGCGCGAGTCATGAGCTTATCTTGGGTGAGGATGGATTTTATTCTATAGAGCCACCCAAAGAAAGAAAGCCACTCTTGAAGGCCAAAGAGCTTTCAAGTTTCAACACATTGTAAACCGTTGAGGTAGGAGATTAGGAGCACAGGTCTATATTCAAAAAGATCAAAGTAAGCTGATTTGATGGAGAAGCCTCTATCTTTGTTCCATCTCCATCTTCATTGGTCCCCATCTAGCTGTTCAAAATAAAAATGTCCAAGGAACTTAGAAGATGCGTAGCCTGCTGAATTTCTCTAATCTCTATACGTAAGTCTTCGATCTTGAAAAGTTAAGGTTCCAAGCAAGTTCCCTAGCATCCTCACTTAACAGATCCGCCACTTTCATGTTCTTTGAATTTGAAACTGCATAAAGTTCTGGTTTATAAACTGAACAATGGTTGATTAATTAATCAAGCCTCTTCCAAGAATTTAACCTTTTCCCCATTTGCTAGCTTGAAGATGACCCCTATCTTGAACTCTTCATTCAGATAACAAATGTTTCGCTAAAGATATGTCATCCCATTAGTAACCTTAGGTATCTATGGTTCCCACTCCAACAAAGGATTATTGTGCCCCACAGAGCCTCCTTTTCACCTACAAAACGCCACAACCATTTCATCAACAAAGCTTGGTCATAATTTTAAGCTTTTGGATCCCCAACCCCCCATTTGTTTATCGGTATACAAGCTTCATCCCAGCTTACCAAGTTTCAGTTGCAACGATACATCTGAAATCAGGACATTAAAGTATGCATCTACGCTTCTGTTTGCAATTTTTGGTGGTCCCGATACATTTTTGTTAGTGTGTTAGCAAAATCCTACTAAGTACTGCTCGATCCCCTTGATTTTTTATTTTATTTTTAACTAAACAAAGGATGGGAGTCGGAATCAGCACGAATCAAACTGGGAATCTCAACTAGGTTAACACCCCAAGAAGCGCTCATCATACACTCCTATTTTACCAAATTTATGTCTAGCTACTAGGTTGCTCCCCTTGATTTTTGTTTCACAACTCAAGTACTCTGCATTCTCTTTCATGGTTTATCCTTTCCTTTATATATATAATATATGTGTTCAACCTTAATAAAACTTATTCAGAAGAATAAATTAACCAGGGTATATCTGTATATGATGTTTTTCTCTTTGTCAAGATGTGTATTATTTTTGTTCTGTAGTCATACATTTTGTAAGATGAGATTCCATAATTTAATATCTGGTTTTCCTTATCTTATTGATATGATTTTTTTGAACTTGTCTTTTAGAAATTTCCAATCTGAAGAACAATCTTTTTTTATCATCATAATAGAAACCTGCTTAAGAAAGCATATTAAAAAAGAAGAAAAAGAAAGGATAAACGCATGGTAAAAAATAAAGAAATTAGTCGACATGGTAAACTACTTAACTCGGTGGGTCACCCATTTTGACTCGCTTTAAATCGTGATCACGTTAGCTGATTCAACAAAGAATAAATTGTGGTTGATTTAGTCCCTGAATCCAAGTTGAGAAACTATAAGGTTAATGATTTTACATTTTTTTGTTGGATCCTTGCATATATATATTTTGATTGGGCTTGGAAACATATATTTTTAGGACAATACATGCATCATCATTAATGGCCATCTAACTAATTGCAGTACAATTCGCTATTGTTGATCAGTGCAATTATTTTCCAATCAAACTTGATGCATGTGTATGTTTAATCATCTTTTAACTTGTCCTTTGTCTTTCAGCTTGTGTAGCATCAGTTTTACTCTAAAGAATGGATAACAACAATCCTGAGTCTAGTGATAAGGGGCTTTTCTCAAACCTTGCTCACGGCTTTGGTGGATATCCTCATGGACATTATCCCCCACCACCGCACGGGGCATATCCCCCACCTCCGCAAGGGTATCCTCCTCCTCCTCATCATGGATATCCGCCAGTCTACCCACCAGCAGGGTACCCTCCAGCAGGATACCCTCCTCCTCCAGCAGGATACCCACCTCAGCCAGCAGGATATCCACCAACCGGTCATCCAGGTCCATATGGTCCACCACATGCAGGTATATATGGATGTTAAATCGTTTTATATTATGAACGCAAATGGCACTGTAGATTTAAGACAACAAGTGAGGAACCTGTGTTTTTGTTTGTGAAGTTTTGATAATTTTCTTTTATGTCGAATGTTTTGCTGAATCCTGAGAATATATGAAAGTATGTATGTATTATATATAGGACATGGAGGTATGGGTGGAATGGGGGCACTGCTTGCCGGGGGTGCAGCTGCGGCGGCTGCTGCTTATGGGGCTCACCATCTATCACACGGTGCTTATCATCATTACGGCCATGGCCACGGCCACTACCACCATGGCAAGTTTAAGCACGGCAAGTTTAAGCATGGAAAGTTCGGCAAGCATGGGATGTTTGGAAAGCACAAGGGGTTCATGAGGTACAAGAAGTGGAAGTAATGATATTCTTTTTTCAGCTCTTCGCCTCTTCCTTAACTGCCTCTTCTACAACTACAAGTACTATTTCTTTTTCATGAATCACTCTTTGTGCCTGTGGTACTGATTCTCTATATGATACATCCGACTATGATCTCTGTGTATATGAATGAATTTGGTGTTTCTTTTTTCTTTCTTTTTTGGTCATGTGTTCTGATCTGGGCAGTCGCATTTTTAGAGTTCTACTGTTTTGAAGAATGATTTCAGGACATATTCAATCACCTTCAACACTTCAAGTCCGTGTACTCAGAATTAGGAGATTATTCTTTTTATCTAACATTCATGGATCCAGTTATGATTCTTATGAACCTTTCTTATATATAATTCAGAAGCCAGAAGGAGAAATCTTTAATTTCGATATTCATGGATCTTTGTTTTGGACTCGAGAAAATTATAGATATCTCGCCTCCCTTAGATCCACCCTGCATATTATGTTGTTACTTCACTTTTTTTTTTTACTTATTCTTACATCATGTTTACATTGACCAATGAACCCACATGAACATGTCCCAAGCGCTGATTGGTTTTTGGGATGTTCTTCTTACCATTCAGATCATGCTCGTAATAGCAAAAAATCACTTACGGAAATATGTAGTCTTTCTTTTCCTTTCTTTGTCTGGTTAGGATGTGGACTATCCCCAACAAAATTCAGCCTTTGGTGTTTTCCAAGTGGTTCTTGTTCTAAACATATATGCGAACCCATGATCTTCACTCTTGAGAGAATATCTTTCTAATACTAAGAAAAAAAACTTCTCTAAATTTGAAGGAATAACGGAAACACAGACCATGAAGTTCAACATTTTTGTTAGAAAAAAGGATTTTTCTCCTGTTTTAAGAGCTACCAAACACACCCTCTAGCCCTGTGTTTGGAATCTTTGGATCTTAGTCCTTTCTTCTTGTTATTGTTGCACCAACGTCTCACTTGAAAACAGAGCTAAACAAAAGAAGGGCATTGATACTTCCACCCTATTTTTTGAAAACAGAGCTAAACAAAAGAAGGGCATTGATACTTCCACCCTATTTTTTGTTATTAAAATCCAATTAATTCTGACCATCCGTTTATAAATACAACTAATACGTGGGATTCAAATGAAAATAATACAATGGCTGATTTTTTTGTTAAGATCATTTAGATCATCTTTATAATAATTCACAACATTCTAAAACATTTAAATTTAAAATTGAATCATATATTTTAACGTTAGAATGCACCTAATTTTTAGTAGGGTTAAAGTTTTATAACGACATGATGTAAGGATGATGAGATGATCTGCACAATGAGGAGATCATATTCACAAAAATTCCCTCGATCATAACAATTTAATAAATTACCCTTAATTTAAAGATAACTAATTAAATAAACATGATGCATACACTTAATTTCAGGATGTTTACATGTGATAATCAAACGTAATAAAACACTAATCAAGCTATACTTAAAGTAATCAAAAATACAAATAGATAAAATTGAACTATGGAGTTTAAACAAAAAGTGATTCAACCATTACAACAAAAAATTTAAAAGTAAAAATAATTTAGTAAAAAAAATACAGAAATTTTATTTGCTAATGAAATTGAAAGAAATTTATGCAAATGCGATAATCTCGATCAGAAGAACACGAATATGTAAATTTTTTTAGGATCAATGGCTAGAATTGGATAGATCTAAGATCAAAAATTTGAGAGGGAAAGGTAAAATTTTCATCTGTTGGAAGTGGTGTAGGGAAGAAGAAGAAAAGAGAAAGGGGGGAGTCGAGCATTGAGTATTAAATGCCCAAAGCGGAAATCTTCCGCGAACCGTTGACTCGCGGAACTCTTCTGCGACGCAGAAGATTTCTGCGAGATTCTGAGGCTCTCCACTAGGCGTGTCGTGTCGTCCTTATACCCTTAACCCACCAAAAAATTAGGCGGATTAAGGGTTTACCACTGACCCTGCCCTAATATGTAATGAGCGGGAGCTAAAAGTGCTGCCAAAGGTTGGGCAAGATCCAAGAGGGGCGCCTAACACTTAAAACTATTTTGCTTTAAAATTTATTAAAAATTTATTTAGTACACAACTGTTGGGCAACCCCAATCAACCCGTCTAACTTTTTTTTTTTTTTCCATTTTTTTCTAAAAAAAGACACTGGGTTTCGTCAATTGAAAATTCTAATTTTTGGCCAAATTTAATTTACGAGAATGCATTTTTAGCATTCACCACTATCTATGCTCTAAGTATTGTTTTATTTTTTTATGACCCACATTCCTCATCCTCACTTCGATCCGAGGATAGGAGTGATGATGATTTTTAACTGGAGTGTATAAAGGGAAGTCCAATGGGAACCTCAAAATTTGAGGTTCCACACTTCAAATTTGAAGAACACAATGGAAACTTTGAAAAAATGATTTTCGTTCCTATTGATCAAACTTTTCAGACTTTGTTATTTGAGAAAAGAAGTGAGGAGTGAAAGAAGAGAGTGTGTGTTTAGATATGGGCCAAACTTTTTGAATTTTTTAAAATTTGCCCGATGAAGATATGAATCCCTTGCCTACCCCAAATCTAGGGAAGATTTGGAGGAGCTAGGGGTTAAGGGTGTCCATTGGAAGTAGAAGTGGTAAAATAACCTTTGACCAGCCAACCTTAATTACCCTAACTCGACTTGCTAATTAAACAACCAGAGTTAGGGTTGAGGTTTCTCAACAATCAAAAATAGGGTTGACTTAAAAGAACCCACGAGCCAACCTGCATGAATTAGCGTTAATTAAGTTTTTAATAAAATCCTTATTGAATCAATTATTAATTTTCATCAGACCTCATTTAAAACAAACAAATTTAGAAAAGTCTTCATTGAAATGCATTCTTTATTAGTTCTATTTGTTCTCTTAATTAAAATCATTTTATTTAATTTTTTGAAACACTAATTAAAACCCTTTTCAATTGCATCTATTTTCTCTCTTAATTAAAATTTATTTAATAAATTAAAGAATTAGAATAGCCTAATATAACTAGGATTAGGGTTACAAGAATTAGAACTAGAGTTGGAAAGATTGACCCATTATTAAATAGGTTAGGGTTAGGATTGAGGCTTACCATCTTGATAACCTAATAATCCTAATCCTAATCCTAACCCTAACCCGTTGTGTCTCCCCTCTCCAGAATAGGGATTTGAGGTTCTCATTGAACTTGCCCTAAAGTTATACATTTTGGGCCGTGAAGATCGAAATTACCCCTGCCTTATATACTAAAATCTAGAGTCCGTCAAATTTCCATAGTATAAATATGACCCGTGCTTAGGGATGGCAAAAATCCCCACGGATTAGGGTCCCTGCGGGGATCCGCCCCTAATGGGGCGGGGATGAGGAGAAAATTCCATCCCCGCTCGGGGATGGGGCGAGGACGGGGATCACATTCCCCACCCTGTCCCCGCCCCGTTTAGTAAATATATATAATTAATTATAAAATTATCTATATATTTATTTATATACTTATTTTTATCATATAAATATATATGTATGTCAATTATTTTTACATTATTTATTGTATTTTATTAATTTTAACCTTTAAAAATATTATTTTAAATATAAATTTTGTTGAAATTTTTTGCTAGGGTTGTGATTTGAGGTGGAAATGGGGACCTGCGGGGAACCCGACCCCTATAGGGGATTCACAATCCCCGCCCCGCCCCGCCCGAATAGTGATGGGGACGGGATGGGGGAGGCAAATCCGACCCCGCCCTGTTGTCATCCCTACCCGTGCTGGCCACGAGTCCACAGAGCACCAGGGGCAGGGAGGGAATTAACAAAAGATGGAGAGCGTGTCCAGCACGAAAGGACAACAAAACTCGAAGAAAGGTAAGAATCCACTCTCTAGTTGGGATTTGCTTTTTTACACCGCCTCTCTCTCTCTCTAGCTTTTTCTGTCTAAAAATTCGTAAGTCTGATCGATCGTTCATTTTTTCTCATATCATCTCGATTTAGAACTTGAATTCGAGATTGTTTTGATCGATCTTTCAGACATGTCTGCGGAAAAGTTGACTCGTATCGCCATCGTTAACCCCGACAAGTGCAAGCCCAAGAAGTGCCGCCAGGAATGCAAGAAGAGTTGCCCCGTCGTCAAAACTGGTATCTCTCTCTCTCTCTTTCTCTGATCGGATTTCATAAGATAGTCTTCGCTCTTCCTACTTTTGATAACAGTCATGACTTCCTGAATACTACTAAGTTTTGCTCTGGAATTGGACTTGATAAATTTTTAAGAAAAAAAGAATTTGGAAAAGCCCCATCAAGATTAGGGCATGTTTTGTTTGTTGTTGTAAATAGAGGATTTTGTAACGCACAATTGACAAACGAAATCGATAAAGGCTTTGGCTAATTGGCCTAGCCGTCGTCTAGGGGGTTCCAAACCCCGCATCGTAGAGCCCGGATATTTCTTCCCCGTAATTTTGTTTTAAGAAATAACCTAACATGTTGTTGAAGGATTCAAGCTGCTGCCGATTATATGAAAATCCTTCACAATTTGTGTTTCGGTTAATTGTTGGATTTTTTTTTTAGAGCAAATTGTCTTTACCCCCAAATGCTAATTGAAAAATCA
>MVGT01001428.1:252727-273804 GCA_002174775.1 Macleaya cordata
TTTTTTGGGCTTGGCGGCCTTGGACGCCTAGGGGGTCACGGCGTGTCGGTCACAGGGCGCCTAGCGCCTAGGCAGCGATTAAATCCGCCTAGGCCCCGACTTTAATAACATAGAATGCAAGCATGCTTGGCTGGATTTCATAAATATACCTGCATTTATTAGGTTATTGAATAACTTTATGGTGTAGGGAATTGCTTTCTCATTACTTGATGTCATCTGCCTTGCATGTGCCTCTCTCTTAATAGTATATAAATGATACGCTTCTAATGCATACTCAGCCATCAGTTATAATTAATATTTTGTGTTTCTAGTCTCTCTTAACTTGACAATTAATGTTTGGATCTGCACCTTGGTATTTTATTTTCACAAAAAACAGCGAAACTTGTACCATGCCAACGAAACTTGTAGTATGTCAATGAAACTTGTACCATCCTTCTTGTGGGATGGTTAAATATTGACTGAGAGATTCTCTGTCTCAGTGCCTTTGAGATTTGCAAGTCTTTTATGAAGTCCTCAAGGACCTCAACGTTGCGGAGGTAGTGTGCGCCTTCCTGTCTATTGATTGGGAGCCAGCAGTATTTGAGTGAACTTTTAGTGGAGTGTCTGGGTATGGGTATCAGGAGTCTGCATTACTGGGACATCTGTATCTTTCACGTGTCATTGATATTTTCCTCAATAACTCGAGCATCTCCTTTGCTGATCAAATAGAAAAAATTTACATAAACCTTGTTCATGTTCATGTTCTTTTGGTGCTACATTATTCATCTCTCTTATTACTTTCTCGTTTTTTTTGTAGGTAAACTTTGTATCGAAGTTACTATTGCATCTAGGATTGCGTTCATCTCAGAGGAGTTATGTATTGGATGTGGTATTTGTGTCAAGGTATGTAAAATACTCACCTAGCTTCTCATCAATTTCCCAGGTTATAAGTTGTTGTATGTGGCTGACTAGTTTTGTTATTTGGAGCAGAAATGCCCATTTGAGGCCATTCAAATAATCAACTTGCCAAAAGATTTGGCAAAAGATACAACACATCGTTATGGTCCGAACTCTTTCAAGTTGCACAGGTCAGTATGCAGTTGTAGCATGTAGCATGTGTAAGGTATTTATATCTTTAATTATAGATGGCTGAAAAGTTCAATTTCAGGTTACCGGTTCCAAGACCTGGACAAGTTCTGGGGTTAGTTGGAACAAATGGCATTGGCAAGTCGACTGCTCTCAAAGTGTTGGCTGGGAAGCTGAAACCTAATTTGGGCCGTTTCAATGTAATTGCATTTTCTTGAGAGTATTATTGCTTGTACTCATTCACTGAAACATAACTAATGGATAATATCTATTTATGTTTCCTTGTAGAATCCTCCTGATTGGCAAGAAATATTGACATACTTCCGCGGATCTGAGCTTCAGAACTATTTCACTCGTATCCTGGAAGACAATTTGAAGGTGACACCCTTTGACAATACAGGGTTAAGAATGTTTCCCACCTGCAGCACTGCATCTGACCAACCTTTTTCACTCATAGTGTTTGCTCTTTTCGTGCTTTTATTTATTCTTGTTTCTTTACAGTAACTACATTATTCAGGTCATAGTACCTGTTCACTTTTTTTGAGTTTGTTGCCACCTAGTCTAGGGTTGTCAACGAATAGTTTGAGCTGGATTCATCATGGTCCAATCTGATAAAGATCTGATATGGTATGTTATTTGTATGACTAAAGTAATATGGTCTATATATGTTGATAAGGACTTATTGATTTGCCATTTGAGTTTACAAATATTTGGTTTATCAATCAGGTCAGCTCAATATAGGATATTTTGATTATCCTATCCAGTTAGCTCAACTAGCTTCTTGGTTCAATTTTGAACCTGAATATTTTGATCTGTAAGATAACGGTTGTTACGGTTATATGTCATCCTTGATTTAGTAATACATTGACATCCCAACTTTCCGGAGCTTAAGAGCATTACAAAAGTTTTTCTTCAAATGTGTAATTTTTCTTCTGCATTGTTGGTAGTGTGAAACTGAAAAACCATCGTCAGTATTTGAACTCTTCTAAAAATAAAACCATCGTCAGTTTTAATATTTTTAACTTCTTGACTGCAAATGCAACTCTATTAGTATTTTATAAGCCATCGTCAGTATTTTTTGCATTGTTGGTAGTGTGAAACTAAAAAACCATCGTCAGTATTTGAACTCTTCTGAAAAAAAAAACCATCGTCAGTTGTAATATTTTTAACTTCTTGATTGCAAGTGCAACTCTATTAGTATTTTATAAGCATTACCATGCTTCATGTTATACTATGTTTTTTTTTTTTTCTCTCCAGGTTTGCACTTGTTCTTTTGGTTTCTATTATATTTGAGTTAATGATGATGAATTTTGTCATCTTTCCTTAAGCAATGAGTCAATGACTTTCTATTTCACTATCAGGTTACTTTGTTTGATCTGGGCATTACATAGGAAGACCATACTGAATTGAGGATTTTTGTCGGCATTTTTGCAACAGAACATAATGTGCACAAAAATGAAATAGTATTTAGCAGAAACCATCTTGTGTATGCCTTCTTTCAATTTAGGATATTGTGTTATTATTTTCTTGAAAATATATGTTATCATCTTAATCTTTTTCTCCTCAATGATGACTAATTTAGTTTTCAATAGGCAATCATTAAGCCCCAGTATGTTGATCACATCCCGAAAGCAGTGCAAGGGAATGTTGGACAAGTGCTTGACCAAAAAGATGAAAGAGGGAAGAAGGCGTCACTCTGTCATGATCTTGAGCTGAATCAGGTCATAGATCGGAACGTGGGTGATTTATCTGGTGGAGAGCTGCAGAGGTTTGCCATAGCTGTGGTTGCTATACAGGCTGCCGAGATATATATGTTTGACGAACCATCCAGTTATCTTGATGTAAGACAGAGGCTTAAAGCTGCCCAAGTTATTCGATCCTTGCTCAGGCCAAACAGGTTTTGTCTGTTTCCATTTCTCTTGTTATATTCATGACGTGAAGCAGAACCATAATTATGTTATGTTTTCATCTTCAGCTATGTAATTGTTGTGGAGCATGACCTTAGTGTTTTAGATTACTTATCGGACTTCATTTGCTGCTTATATGGGAAACCGGGAGCGTATGGAGTTGTAACCCTTCCCTTTTCCGTTAGAGAAGGAATTAATATCTTCTTGGCTGGATTTGTTCCTACTGAGAATCTAAGGTTTCGGGACGAATCGCTTACATTTAAGGTAACAATTGTTTGTTGTGGTGTAAGTGATACGCCGTGATTTTTCTAGTGTTCGCTGTTTACATATTATACTTGTTGTTTATCAGGTTGCAGAGACTCCACAGGAAAGTGCAGAAGAGATTCAGTCATATGCACGATACAAATACCCCACCATGAGTAAAACTCAGGGAAATTTCAAGCTTCGGGTGATGGAGGGTGAATTCACTGATTCTCAGATTATCGTAATGCTTGGTGAAAATGGGACAGGGAAGACAACATTCATCCGTATGCTGGTACTCTTTTTCTTACAATTCCCATGTTCCTATAAATAAATGGTTTCTCTTAAGTGTATCGCATGGTATATGAATCTTTTATGTAATAGGGACAATGATGTACTCAGTTGCAATGTTTCATACATGCTGCTCTCAGAATTACAGACTATACTACATATAGTCCGTTCCATGTTGAGAGATATATAGTATATGAAATAGTTCTAGGTGAAATTATGACATAGAAATGTTGCATGTCTGTAAGCTGGTATGTTTTAAAAGTCGTGCCAAAAACATTTGAACAGTCACTTAGAATGTGTCTGACATGTCTCCAACATGGCAAATCTTAGAAAATAGTGTCCTTTCCACATATTGTGTCTTTACTTTTTTGATATGCTGTTCATCATTATTATCTACGCCTTATCCATTACTGCGTTCAGGTGCATGAATTACACTCCGGCAGTCGGCTCTATCTTGAATCATATCTACAAGCAAGCCTTATGTTTTATGCCTTACCCAATATGTTGGTTAGAACCATGAATTCTATTCCGCCATCCGACTATACCTTGAGCCATATTTTCAAGCAAGCCATATGTCTTTAGATCTTCTCTTACTATCTCCTTTCAGTTCATTTTTGGAGTTACTTGGCCTTACAGAAATTTTAATTTGCTCTGAAATGCTCCTTCATACTGGTGCCATTATGTTGTTCATTTAATTTCATCTGTGTCTGATCTCTAATTTCCCTCAAATGTACTTCTGCTCATTCATCTGAATATCCTTATCTCTGCCACGCTCAGCAGCATACTGTGATTTTTTATGGTCTAGGATTCATTTTAGGATGATGTTCTTGATTCTATTAAAACTGCAGGCTGGTCTTCTGAAGCCCGATGATGTGGAGAGTAGTTCAGATGCGGAAATACCTGAATTCAATGTTTCTTACAAGCCCCAGAAAATCAGTCCGAAATTTCAATCTACTGTCAGGCACTTGCTACATCAAAAAATTCGTGATTCGTACATGCATCCTCAGTTTGTGTCAGATGTCATGAAACCACTCCAAATTGAGCAATTAATGGACCAAGAAGTTGTGAATCTCTCAGGTGGAGAGCTGCAAAGAGTTGCATTATGTCTTTGCCTTGGGAAGGTATGCATTTTATTTCTTACTTTCTACTTTTAATCATTTAATTACTTTTTATTATTGAATGTGTATGTCTTGGTCTGCCACATTACAACTGTTGCTTAATTCTTCAAGGATTACGAGCTAATTGTAAGAAGTAACTATTGATTCCAATTTTATCATGTTTGATCAGTTCTTTTAATCTATAGCCAGGATTTTAGCTTTTATGCTTTGAAATGGTATTTTATTCAGTGCTAATCTTTGATAAAAAAAACAAAAATCAGTTCTAATAATCTTGTATCAGTGTATAGCATGTTCCGCTTTCCAAATTGTCTTTCCAATCATTTACACTGCATAAACGGAAGAAGCTAAGTCTTTGAAGTTTCTTACATAGTGGTTAATTCAAGAAATCTAAGATACCTCTTCCATATAATTCATATGGTTAACTACTCAATTTTGGAACGCTATCATTTCTAATTGATCCGGACTTCCTTCGGTCTCAACTCGCCGGTGGAATCTTTAAGCTGCATATGTTCACATAAAACGTAAATTTCAAAACAAGAACTGCTTTATTTTTTAGTTTTTAATTTTTGCTCAGATATTTTTTTTTTGTTTTTGCTCAGAACTGGTTGATCATTAGTAATTTTCTTTTATAGCAAAAGCTTTTTATGTAATCTGAAGTAGTGGGTTTTGCAACCAAGGGATGGATTGTTGAAGCGGGTTTTACCGAACCCTGAATTCAAAAACCAAAGAAACAACTGTAATTGAGGAATAGATGCAAGGAAAAGAGTCCTAGATCTTTAGCCTTGAACTTCTAGAAGTAATAAATTTTTTTTTAATAGTTTAGAGGTTGTCTTTTGCAAATGGTTTGTTGGGATCTATACTATAACAGAGACACCTTTATGTATGCCCAAGGATTTGTCACTAGTCAGACTAGTTCTTTTGAATCCCATTTCGTGATGTGGTTACCTGTGTGTGTCTGTTTGGTATACGGGAGATAGGATGTGTTAAACATGCTCCTCTTGTATGTTTTGAGTTTTACTACACCTTTGGTGTAGGATAGAAGACCACCAAAAGTTACCATAAAGTAAGCGCAAGGGGGAAAAGGAGAATTTTTGGTAGAGATTGTGGATGAGTGGTAATGGATTGACATGATGGAACAAGAAATGAAGATGGGTGGTCTTTGCATGTATTGATTGGCTGAGGGTGATGTTTGTTGGACCTGAAGCTGAATACAGTAGGATCATATCCATCGAATGGAACTTATGAAAAAAAATACCAATTGGCACAGAAGATTCAAAACTTTATGTTTTATTAGAGGAAATTCTAGTAAAAGTGGTAGAACATTTACTTCTCTTTTTCTTTTTTCCTGTAATGTGTCTAGTTATTTTGTCATCTTACTTGAAACCTCGTTTAAGTGATTAGTAGACTAGTTCCTTCGGAAGTTGGTGGTTTATCAAACTTGGTCTCAGCAATCCTCTCAAATTCCCGCTTGAGATTTCTTCTAATAAAGGTGGTAAAACATTTCAATATCTTTGTAAATGTGTCTGGTCTGCAAACTATCCTCTGAACTTGCCACCTGGCATTCTGGTTGATGCGAAGGAAAGGCTAAAGTAGATAAGACATCTGTTGAGGGTAAGACTCATCCCTCTATTGGGTAGTGTAAGATACGTGACATGGTGTGGTTACTTGTAGTAGGGATGCCAGACTTTGTAAGACCTTAGGTGGTAAATGTTTGTAGCTTAGCTGGAACTTTTCATTATAAAGACATTGAGAGATTGAATAGAATAAAGAGACAATAAAAAATTGGTCATACTCATCCAATATATATATTCCTCAACCCTCTTCCTTTTCCTTAATAGGAGGTAATACCCTTTTCTAGATCTAAGCTTAGGGATGTATCCATGTCAGACTGTATTCTTCTCTGAAGTAGAAGGCTATTCTTAGTAGATGGGCTAAAGCTGAGGTTGTTAAGTTGGAAAGTCAAAGGGTGAGTCAGATACTAGGATGGCTCAAGGCGGATAAGGACTAGACGACAAGGCAAATACAGTAGAGATTTGGACTAAGTGAAGTGACTTTAACTTCTTCTCTAACCAAATTAATGGTCGTTTAGAAGTCGTTGTGCCGTGGAGGGGCAGAGAGGCTTAGAACTTGGCACATAGATCAAAATGCCAAAAGGGTGCTGGTACTACATGGTGCACTGAGCCTTGTTATACTGCTCATCCTACATTATCTTCTCCCATGATAGAGGACAAGTGTATATGTAAAGGTTATGAAAATGAAATTGGATGATGAAACTTATTTCGTTGATTTTTTATTTTTTTTTGTTAAATTCAAGAGTTTTTACTTGGCCCAACAAATTCTACTGAGCTCAGTTGATGGTTGTTTTATGAACTGCATCACATAATAGCATATAGGAATGTTGATATGATTGATTTTGTGGGTTCATGTAATTGAAAACTATATGCTGGAAGTAACGTGATTTGTTTGGTTGTATTTGCTGTTCCAAATGCTTAGATAATTATTGTGGTATGAGCAAGCACACTTAACATTTTACATGTGGTTATTTGGATGCAGCCTGCTGATATATATCTGATTGATGAACCAAGTGCTTATCTCGACTCAGAGCAGCGTATTGTTGCTTCAAAAGTCATAAAGAGGTTTATCCTCCATGCCAAGAAGACCGCTTTTGTCGTTGAGCATGACTTCATAATGGCGACTTACCTTGCAGACAGAGTTATTGTGTACGAGGGGCAACCATCTGTGGACTGTACTGCCAATGCTCCTCAGTCTTTGTTGACGGGGATGAATCTTTTCCTATCTGTAAGTCGAGTTCCTGGCGTCCTGCATGTTAATATTTTTTTATTATCTTTAGCTCCCAGATCATATGAATCAATTTCTATCTTCTGCAACTTATGGAAGCAAACATAGTCACAGAATACTAGAACATCAGATACACACAGCTGAAAGATATAACCTTCTACTCTTACTGATACTCTGATAGTCTGGTCCCTGTAGAGGCTCCTCACATTTATGTCCTTTAGGGTTACCAGAGGGAAATTTTTCCACGGAAAACTTTTGTTTTGCTTATGTGTTTTGTTTCATGTAAACATTATTGGTCCCATGATGGTTACCCCAATATATTTTCCACTCTAGGTTTTAGGCCATGTAGGAAGGCTAATTAGAGTTGGAAGGACAAAGGTGAGGATTAGAGGGAAACCAGCAACCCACTATATTTGTAAACGTTTTCCATCGAAAAATGGAAGCGTTTCTCACCATCTTTAACTTAAAAATAATCTAACAAAAGTTTTCTTTTTGAAGTGTTGTTGATAGAAAAAGGAAACATGAGAAGAACATGTTAACTTTTCTGCATAGAACTTTTCTCAGCAATCATCAAGGGCCATAGTTCCACAGCTATCCTCTGAAAAATATCCAGTTCCACTGCAGCTGGGTCCATGGTTTTGATGGTAAACACCCTTGTCATAAACCAGCAGGAACTTCAGTCTAAAAAAACCAGTGTTTTATGTTTTTTCCCCTAAAAACTTCCTTGTGGAGACATAGGCACACAACTCATTTGAGCCGATTGGGAGCCACTTTGAATCCCCACTATATATAGAGATAGCCCTGCCATTTAACGCACATCACCAGCTGAGACTTACGCCTGGTCATTTGCGTTCCTAGTGGACTGATTTATGAATGTGAAATTATTTTCTTTGTTATTTTTATTTCTTTTGCTTTTACTAATTTTACGAATTTGAATTTTTATCTTGGATAACCTTTTGATTTTACTCCGGGTTCTTCTCGAGCAACTTACATCATCTATGTGCTTATGGTCTGAATGTGTGCAGCATTTGGATATTACATTTAGGAGGGACCCAACCAATTATCGTCCACGGATCAACAAATTGGACTCCACTAAAGACAGGGAGCAAAAAGCCGCTGGGTCCTATTACTACCTCGATGACTAACATAAGTCTACACAGGTCAAATTCGTTTTTACACCTTTGCTGTTATTTCTTTTTGAATGCTTGTAGAATCTTGAACATTTTGTTTTCGTTTTCTTTTGATTTTTTTTTGAATAGGTGTTTTTTTTTGGTGTTGTGTAAGAAGATTAAAAGGGCACAACGTTATGCTAATTCATGGAGCCCTGCTGAGAGTCGTCTTTCTGCTGATGACGTACTGGTGTAAGGCCAATACTTTGGAGTGATCAGGTTTGTTGGAATGCCAGAGTAAAATACTCTGGCAACTCATGTGACAGTGTTGCCCTAATTTTTGTTCCTTGCAGATAGTTTTTACTTTCTTCTGTCCACAATCTGCTTAAACTCCGTGTGTGAATGAATTTAGGCAATTTTATTGGCTGATAAAATACACTTGCATTTCTCCAGATAAGCTTCTTTGAATGCATGCTTCCAGAGAAGGTGCATGGGAACTGCTGGGTGAGACGTGAGAATGAGAAACAGAGCTCTTAGCAACTGCAGTAAAGCGTGGCTTATTTTTATTTCCACCTGATTGACAAGAATTTTGATATATAGTGATGTTAAGAGAGAGTACTGATTATTAATTCAGCTCTCTCTCTCTCTCTCTCTCTCTCTCTAATTGAGTGGTAATGGGTCTCCTTAGTCATGACCTGTATTCCAAATGATTCTAAGGTTTTTATTGCAATTTGGTGACTTTGTTAAGTTGGTGTGTGAGGTAGATATCGACGATTTGCCTGCAAAATTCTGTCACAGGGTGGGGTGCTTTGATAGTTTGTTTTGGAAAAATGGCTTTGGCGTGGAAGCTAAGCTGTTAAGTTGAGCAACCATTTCTTTTAAGAGGAATATTGCAACATACTTTTTGTAGGGGATTTAAGGGCTGATTTTCGATGAAGATGTTCTTACCATGTTGATCATCATATTTAGAAATCAGTTCATTCTAAAACTTCTGACATCTTCAAATCAAACTATAAAAATTAGCAAATTTTAGTCTTTTTTAAAACTCTTGATTTTTAGTAAACTTTTTATTGGATTAGAACTTTTAGATTGGTTTGAACGGCTTGATTTTTGGATATGATGATGGGGAGAACATCTTCACCAAAAATTAAACTTTGAATAATCTCAATGTGGATTTTACAAAAAGCTGTTGCAATAGGGCATGTTGCAATATACCTCTTCATTTTGAGTTGTGGCTTCTGATTGATTTTCCCTCGACCATTTCTGCAATGTGGTTGACGTTTATTTTTACTGGTTAATGCTCAACCAATTTCCAAACACGGTAAATAAACTTTTTTTTTTTTTTTTTGAAAAAGATCGTGCAATTGGCACCTCTGCTCCTGTTCTCCCGTGTGCGAGTGCGGTTGCGAGGCTGTATCAAGTCCAAGCATCCGTTGAAAAATATTTAATGGCCATATGTTGTGTGGGTGTAAAATGAATGGCATAAAAGGGACTTACGTGTGGGTGGTCGGTCAATTAAAAGCTGCCTTGTGCGTACATCGTGCAATTCGTCAGGTAGTCAGCTCGCAGAGGCCGTTGGGCCTACATAGACCGCCCAACCACAGAGGCTTAGGCGCCCACAACGGCCGCCGGCTCGAAGAGGCCGCCGGCCCATTAAAGGCCGCCAAGCCCACGAAAAATAAAGCCACGAGTCCCACAACTCACTGATCCCTCCAAATTCGTGAGAAGGAGGTCTGCAAATTATCTTAATCTACAAGTCAAGAGAAAAAGTCGAATCAGATGACTACAACAAGAAAGAGGTAGAGTTCAATGAGAACAATGAGACTGAATTCAGTATAAATAAGGGATGAGCATCAACAAAAAGGTATGCAAACAAAAAAATCCTAACTTGCAACTGAGAAAAAGACTAACTTGATCGTCGGAGTCTCTTTGCAGGTACAACCGCACCCCCTCCCATCGTCCCTAGAATCGCAGAGAAGAAGGTATACAACGAGATCAGCCTGGTGTCTATTGTCATCATCTCGATGAGTGTTGAGATAAGAATTTTGCCCCAACATCTTTTGGCACCGTCTGTGGGAACGAAGTAACATTCCTACCCAGAGAAAAGCAATGGAAGGTACTACAAAAGAGATCAATGAAACAAATCCCACAATGGGGAAAAAAGGTGCGATCATTCGTTCGGAAGTAGTTGCTGATGAACTTCAGCACACCCCGCAGCAGGAAGAGGAGGATGAACCAACACCAGTTCAACAAAAAGCTGCTCAAGTTACTGCCGCCCAGCATTCGCCAGTCTGGTCCATGCGGAAGTTCCAGTTGAAAACATGATTCGTCAGAACCGAACTGCATGGGGAGTTGACACTGGAGAACGACAAGCAAGAACTCAAACAGAGCAAAAATGAGATGAATCAAACCGACATAGTGCACGATCTCCAGCAAACCATTGTTCGACTCAGAAGAAGAAGGGTCACAGAACTGAGCCTAAAGATCATAGGAGAAATGCGGAAAAATCTTTTCCAGTAAACTTAGAACTACGAGAACAAATGCAACAACTAGAAAAGGAGAATGAGAAATTGAGGTCCGAGCTGGGAAAGAGGTCACGAACTGAACAGTCACACACTTTGTGCACTGGCGAACGAACTTTAGAAAATCGCACACGATACCAACCACTAGGTCGACGAGTGCGATCCCGTCATGAAGAGTACAGTGTATGTGAAGATGATTTTAGTCGACCAATCATTCGTGGACCCAGATCAGGGCACGTTGTTCACGAAACCTTAACTCATAAAAGAATTTCCAAAGGTCGGGAAGGACCACCATTAACAAAGCATAGGCAACAAAACCCGTCAGCCACTGCAAACTACCGGCCTAGGCCGCCGACCATCCAGTATCGTCGGCCAGGGCCACTGACAGTAGAACATTACCGGTCAGGCCGCCGGTCATCACTCATCGCTGGCTAGAAAAGCCGACCCATAGAACACCATCATTTAAGGGTTCTAGCGGTTCTGCAACATTCTGGGAGTCGTCGACTGATACCACCTTCTCATTGCCAACTAATTAGAGTTTCGAGTAATGAACAACGATCAGAACAGCAAGCAGACTCGTGCCGAGCACGCCTAAACTGAGAAAGGAGTTCTGAATTACTTCGAAATAGGCGTATTCAAGGAGAAAAAGACTATGGCGATTCCGATTTAGAAGGAATTAGAGAAGGACGACTCCAGCGTATAATTGAAAAAGTATTGGCCAGGAAACAAAAGAGAAGATAAGTTGCAGAGGCTTCATCGGACAGTTGGTTCTCCCTTCACGGATAATATAAGGCAGTTTAAACCCCCGTCGCGCTTTTTAATATCCAAGCTTCCTGTCTTTGATGAAAAGACAGACAATCCAGCCCAGCACACTTGGCATTATGAGGCAACAATGACACTCTGGGAGTTTTACGATGAACTTATGTGCAAGATGTTCCCGCAAACATTGACTGGCGAGGCCTTGGTTTGGTTCAATCGACTAAGACCACGGTCAATTGGGAATTATAAAAAGCTGACAGATAAGTTTTACGCCCAGTATAAACATAATCGAAGAGGAAGGAAAGGGTCACACTCCTTATTCCTGCTAAAGTTAGAAAAAGGGGAAAGTATAAGGAATTTTACTCGGCGATTCAAACATGAATTATTTGAAGTAGGGGATGTAAGTGAAGAACTCGTAATAGGAGCTTTTAAACAGGCATTTTCCTTTGATAAGTTAGGGATATATAACTCCCTAATTCGAAAACCAGGACAGGATCTGAAAGACCTGTATGATTGGGCAGAGGAGTTCGCCAGAGTTGAAGATGATCAATGAACTAGAAAGGCACAAGAGAATGCCAAAGTCGCACGACAATAACATTCCCAACAACAACAAAAGAGTAATGGCAAGCCAAATAAGCCAAGGTAACAACCACACGAACCAAATGATGGGAAAGAGGTTGATACCGAAAAGAGAAGCCATAAGCGACTGGAAGAAAACAATACACTCCATTGAATATCGAGTTAGCAGATTTGTTTGAACAGATTAAGAGAGATGTAAAGAAAGCAAGACCCTTACCAGCAGATGGGCGAGAGAAAAGAGTAAATTTAGTCAGTACCTTGAAGATATTGGGCACGACTAAAAATTAAAGGTCTTTGCAGTTTAAAGTGCAACGCATGTTTGATGACGGGAAGCTGGCTGAGTATATTAAGAAGGACGCTCGGGTTGCATAGGTTAACCTAATGAATGCACAAGTTATCCATGCAAGTCATGTACGGATCGATTCTATTTCTCGTCGAACAACAAAAAATGCAGAAAGAATCAAATTCTGACAAATTCAAGAGTGATACATTATCAATCATATTGATTTCACCAAACGTAAAGGCACAAAAATATTAGAAGGGGGAACAAGCTAATAACTTTCACATATGAAGATAAAAAGAGAGTTTACTACCCTTATACTGATGCAGTTGTCGTTACAGCCTGGTTGGACAGATTCTGGGTGCATCAGATTTTAGTTGACACTGGGAGTTCTGTACGCGTTATCTTTTCCGGAGTATATTCTTCGATGAATTTTTTAGAAGATTTGGTTGATGATGATGAAAACCTAGTAACAGGTTTCAATGGGGAGGTCTCAAGAGTGATTGGGAAAGTCAAATTGCCACTTATAGTTGGAACCAAGTCTGTCCTTCAAAGTTTTTTACTCTTAGACAACCCCGCACCCTACAAGGAAGATTCGCAACAAACCACGTTCATAGGGGTCAATCTCCCCACAGATGAACGTAAGGGATTGATAGCTTTATTCGAGCTAATAGGGATGTCTTCACATGGAATTCCAGGAGATGCCCAGAATAGATCCGATGGTGGCATGCCACGGGCCGAATGTCGACAAGAAATTTAAACCAGTCTGTCAAAAGCCACGAAAAATGGCTCCAGACAGGAAAAAGGCGGTAGCTGCTGAGATAGATAAATTACTCGCAGCCAACTTCATTAGGCCAGTCCAATATCCGCAGTGGTTGGCTAATATTGTAGCAGTCCCAAAGAAAAATAGGAAAATTAAAGTTTGTATTGACTTTACAAACCTGAGTAAAGCTTGTCCGAGCGACCCTTATCATCTCCCCAGGATAAGTGATTTGGTTTTGTCCTAATTTGTGTCTCTTCCTAAGAGTCATGTCATCATCTATAAATAGATTGTTTGTTCTAGTATTTTGAGATATCGAAATATTCTAAGTATGTGCGTCTGTTTTTTAAGAGAGAACATATAAGTGTGGTTCGTGTGTTTCCTTCGTTGTAGTGCTTTATCGAAGGATATTGATCGTTGTACCTGGAAGACTAATCACCATTTGATTTCGTAAGCATCAGTAGCGGGGTGAATATTGTCTTAAGGACATTGAATTTAATTCAAGCCTCGATCTTCTTTGCCTTTTATTTTATTTATTTTTAACGTTTGAGGTTTTGCAGATTTATTCTTCGTACAAGTTAGAGATTTTGATACAGTGGGAACAACAATCTTAAGACAATATTCACTCGTTTCTCACTGTTATCTATCTCTTAGATTTGTTCTATCCTTACAAAACTCTATTTTTTTTCTTCTTGTTCTAGTATATATAAGCAAAAGAACCGACTTTATTGATAGGTGGCATTACAGTAAGGACGTTCATTTTGAAGAGTCCATCGTTCAGATAACCCTTGCCCACATACTTGTCATTTTTGCTTAAAACAAACTTGTCAGAAACAAATACAAGTTTAAACCCGTTCTTGCTTAACAACGAACCAGAGATCAGATTCTTTCGAATATCCGGAATATGCAGTACATTGTTCAATGTAAGCTTCTTACCCGACGTCATTTTTAAAATGATTTTTCCTTGTCTCGCTACCTTTGAGGTTGAAGAGTTTCCCATAAAAAGCTACTGCTCTTCTTCATTCATATCTTGATAAGTAGAGAACATCTTCCTTTCAGAACAGATATGACGAGTAGCTCATGTATCCACCCACCATTCTCTAGGATTACTTCCAACCAAATTCACTTCAGATACGACTGCAACCAAGTTCATATCTGCTACATCTTTCGCCAGCATATCCTCTTCAGTCAGATGAACTTCATTTGATTTTTTCTTTGGATTTCGACAGTCTTTAGCACGATGTCCAAGTTTGTCACAGTTAAAGCATTTTCCTTTGAATTTTTTGAAAGTGCCTTGATGTTTGCGCTGGCCTCCAACTTGCTTTCTTTTCTTGTTTACTTTCTGCTCTTCTTCCACTATGTTAGCCTTTGAATGATAAGATTGACTTTCATTCTTCTCTTCAGCGACTCTGCAATTCTTAATTTTAGAATTAAGTCTTCAAGGTCCATTTCCTTACGTTTATGTTTAAGGTAATTCTTGAAGTCTTTCCAAGTTGGTGGTAATTTTTCTATTAAAGCAGCCACTTGGAAAGATTCACTAATTACCATTTTCTCGGCCTTAAGTTCATGTAATATTGATTGAAATTCGAGAACTTGATTCATTATAGTTTTGGAAATGACCATTTTAAAATCAAGAAATCTACTAACAATGAATTTCTTCATTCCGGCATCTTCAGATTTGTATTTCTTGTCAAGAGACTCCCATTTTGCAGATTTCATTGGACTATAAACATTGTAGAGATAATTTTCTAGTCCATTGAGGATATAGTTCTTACACAAAAAATCAGCATATTTCCATGCCTCAACTGCAGCCACAGATTGTCTGTCAGTTTGATCCTCATTAAGTTTTGGGCAATCTTCATATAAGAACTTTGCTAAATTAAGAGTAGTGAGATAAAACAACATTTTTTGTTGCCACCTCTTGAATTCAAAGCCGTTGAATTTTTTCGATTTTTCACCCGGACCCACATTGGTAGGAGGAACAGAAGTTTGCATTGTGGATGCCATAGTTTCTGTACAACAAAATATAAAACCGAATCAGTATACAACTTACCAATTGTACACGTTACTTAAATAAAATATATTAATTAAGTAGTCCAAGACTGAATTTGTATACGTTATTTAATTAGTATATTTAATATGTACTAATTAATATAAGTTACTTATTAAAAAAATTAATACTATTTAATACCCTATAGTATTAACACCTCAGAATTAGTAACAATTTTACTTATACTAATATTACTCTATTAAGAATTCAATAAGTAAACATTACTTATACTTATTAGTATAACTAATTTACACGTTACTTAATAATTCACACAAAAACAATTAGAATATACACTTTAGTATACTTCGTATAAGTTAATAATTAGTATCTGTTTTACTTATACTAATATTCCTTTAGTATAAGTACTACTAAAAAAGTTACTAATACTATTTACAAATCTGATTAAGACGTTACTTAATAGTACTTAATAGTATAACTATTTAAGTATTTTAATATCAAATCAGAATTCTATTTCAACTTAAATACTTAATAATATCATGTTATTATTAAGTATCCTATTCCGTTTGAAATACTTAACAGTATAACACGTTATTATTAAGTAGTACTCCAATTGCACATAATTGCATTAGTTGCATAGAAGTTGCAAAACTATTTCATAATAGTTGCATAAGAGTTGCATAACAGTTATATAACAGTTGCATCACAGTTGTATAATAGTTGCATACCGGTTGCATAACAGTTGCATACTAGTTGTATAACAGTTGCGTAATAGTTATATAACGTCCAGTTGCATAATAGTTGCATTACATGAATTTGCATACCTTACCTCAGACTCCCCATAACCATTTTGGCTATTTTAAAAGGTGCCCCTTATTTGGGGTCCCCGCTATCTAAAATAGGCACTTTAACATCTCCTATAATAAGCCCAACTTTATCAACAAGGATTCCCAACCACCATACATTTGGCGCCCTTTATTAACAGAACAAGAAAAGTTTTCTCCGTCTCCTTCGCCTCCTCATACATAATTTATTTATTTATTTTTTTCCTTTTTTATATTATTATTCATTATAAAACATTTATATATATATATATATTTTTTTTCTCTTTCATCCACACAAAAATTTCTCTTACCAGTTACGAGCCGATGCGATGTGATCGGGTAACTGAAGAAACAATCAGAAAACATTATAACACAAAATGTCTTCTTCTTCTTCGTCCTGCATGGAATTAGGGCATCAAAGTTCGAAGATGTTACTTCTTCGCCCAAACAGTTCCAAAATCAAGCTCATGTTTAGAAACCCTTTAGCTTTTCTTTGTCCTCATCATCATCGTCGTCATCATCATAATCATATTATCGTCGCTCCAAAATTCTCAATTTCTTCGTCCCTGAATCCGTTGTTGTTTACATCTGGAAATGTTATAGCCGCCGCTGCTGCTACCGGCACAGCCTCCTCCTCCGCTCATGCGGCTGTTACGTCAGCTCTGGCTCACGTTGCAGTTACTGCGGTGGCGATTGCTTCAGGTGCTTGTCTTTCCACCAAAGTTGATTTCTTGTGGCCGAGGCTGGCGGACCAACCAGGTATTCTGCTAGCTGCTTGATTTTTTTTTTTTTTGACCTAGGAGTAGTCCAAGTAATAGTGATAAAAAAAAGTAGTCCAAGTAATCTGTTTGAATCATTAAATTGATGAATATCTCATATAGATTGGTTTTGTTGTTCATTGTTTTATCTGATCTATTGGTTGTTATGAATTTCATGGCTATCCTATTATTAGTTTTCAGCAACTGTTTCAAGGAGGTTTCTAAATTTTGTATTTCCTTACGGCAAATCTTTTGCAACATATCCTCGTAGGGTTAGTTAATGGATACACAATCATTTTGTCGATGTATTTCATATGCACTTGGTGTTCCTGTATGCTTTCTTTTACATAATTGTCTTTCACTCGGATATGTTTTGCCCTACTAGAATGTTTATCACCATTGAAGTAAAATACTGTTGGGGTATTATCACAATAAATTCTCAGTGGCTTCCTCATGGTGTCGACAACCCAACGCCTGAAATATAATTCCGAACCATAAGCTTGATCAGTGACCTCAAAGCACACCACTAGAGGCTTTCTGCACCACACAAATAACTTTCTCTTTCCTCTTCCCCTCAAATAATACAAAAAAGCCCCCTTTCTTCTAAATCTGCGGTTTTGTAGCAATCTCCTCCAATGCCCCTTACTGTGTTTCTCATGATTGGGTTTCTCTTTAAGGTCATGTCATTTTGTAGTCCTCATTGCAAATCTTGGGAATTGGAATGCGGAAGTATGCCTGGTAATTGCTATGTTTTTCTTTTTCTGGTTGACTATAGGGCCAAGTCGGCACAAGTCTCCTTGGCTGTCATACAAGTCGACAATGGCCTACCTTGGCCATACTCCTATTCAAGTTCTTGGTCTGCATATCTATGTTGCTGCTCACTTTTTGGCAATATCTTTTCCCTCTTTCAGTTAGTAGGTCTTAAAAGGTATCTTAGGAAATGCCAATAATGTTGAATGTTAGAGTAGCAAATGTAGAAATCCAAGAGGGATAAAATTCTAACTCTACAAACATGTAGGTAACTATTCCTTTTTGAGGCATTAAACTTTCAAGATCCAAGTCCTCTCCTTGCTAAAGAAAACCTATAAATACCTCTTTTAATTTATTTTTTGTTTTATTTCAAGACAATTTGTTTCTTTCCATTATCCACTCAAAGAGGTTTACTCTTTCTTTTCTTATTTTTCTTATTTTTTTTCTGGTTCATCTGCATTTTCACTTTATTGACCCAACATGATTTCTGTGGCGATAACATCCATCCTCTACCTATTTAGCTGTCTCGGTGCAGGTCTTTAAAGCACTCGTTGAAATAAAGTCTGAAGCCTTGATCAATATTTTCTTTTCAACTGTTTATATATATATATATATATAAATGTTTGTTTGTATAATTGAGAAGTCCATCATTTCTTCTTGGCATTCACTTAAATGCATACTTTTCTAAACAAGTGATTGTGGCAAATCATTTTCATCTTCAAGATATTCGGCTATGTAAATAATGAAAATAATGTCTTGAAATCTTGGATTAAACTTTTTCTTCCACTATTGATGTAATCATGTAACTATTTAGTTCTTTGATAGAAGACCGTCATTTCGATACAGACCACAAAAAGAGCCTGTCATTTCCTCTTTGCATTTACCTCTTTATTTGTTTAAGCAAGTGCAAATAATTAAATGTGGATCTAATAGGAACTATATCTAAATAGTAACACAAGTAGACTAGCTGGCCATATATTCATGCAGATGAACTATTTCGATGATATTAACCTTTATATTTATCTACCTCTGTGTTTGGGCCTACTGGAAAAAGGAACTGAACTCTTGAACCGGCTTCTAACTGGCTTCCTTTAAAACCAAATCTTTCATTTTTCTTATTATTTTATAGTTTTTTAACATCAGTTAATACAAATTGGTCATGTACTGCAGATGCTCTCATATTCGATGGAGTAGACGTAACTGGGTATCCGATATTTTTGGATGCAAAGGTTTATAATTTCCCCTTCGTATCATGGATTGAATTTGTTATGTGCTGCTACTAAGACGATATACTCTGTGAAGGCAGGTTCAAAAGGCTATTGCATTTGCAAGGAAAGCTCACCTCGGCCAGTTAAGGAAAACAGGAGATGCGTATCTAACTCATTGTATTCATACAGGAAGAATCTTAGCGGCTTTGATCCCATCAAATGGAAATCGAGTATGCATTCCTTTTTGAGTTTCTAGAATTCAAGCATGTTCACCCATGCATTAAAACAAGCATGTTCACCCTTGCATTAAAAACCAAATATTTTTATGTCTCAGAAAGTGCTAGCATCAGTTCCTTTACTGTGGGAGTGTTATGTCTGAGAGAGTTATACTCCCTCACTCTACACTACACATGTAAGCCACTTGTGGATCGATCCAGATTGGCCTTTTGAAAAGGATAGCTGAAATAATAGAAATGGGACACTAATACACTTATATGTTATAACCTTTAGCTAGATTATCTTGCTCCAAACTTTTGCTCATGCTTTTTCTCAGCCCAATGCTTAATCTGGTCAATAATTATGATCTGAAGAGGTGATAACTGATGTAACCATCTAAACTGATGTTTGGGCGGATGGGTTGCATACAGGAGATATCATGAAGGATACAAAATGTTGTGACATCTTGAATACAAAACCAAAAGTCTAGCCCCTTATATTTCTCTTCTATTGACACCACTGCTTCTGCTGCAGGCCATAGATACAGTTGTTGCTGGGATTCTCCATGATGTGATTGATGACACATGTGAAAGTCTACACAATATTGAAGAGGAGTTTGGTGCTGATGTAGCAAAGTTGGTAGCTAGTGTTTCGAAGCTAAGCTATATAAATCAGGTATCACTTGAAGGTGATAGCACCATCAGCTGGAGAGCACATATTTTAGTTCTTTTAGAAATGAAATATAGGATAGCAATGTCCATGCAACTAGATATGGAGCGTTTATGTTTCCCTTTTGCGTCTGGGTGTCCGTAATCCTTAGCGTCACTGCGATTACATTTTAAATTTTTAGTATGGATGAGAAGTTCAGAGTGTATGCAGTGGCCATGTGTGGGAAAGTAATCCTTCTATATTTTGAAGTAGAATGTCGTATAGTTTAATCCAGTCATATTTTTAAGTAGACTATCATGTAGTTTAATCGAGCCATATATTTTTAAGTAGAATGTCGTATGGTTTTTTATGTTCAAAGGTTTGCTTTGTTTTGGGATGTCTTGGTCGAGATGTTTAGGTTAGTATCCTATCATCTTGGTTAAGACCTAACAGGTTTTCAACGGTCCAAGATGTACCTTGAGATCTAGGCGTCAAACTGATGTGAGTTAATGTAAGGGAGAAGAAATGGTTGAAGAAGAAAAATATTTGAAAGTGTTGAATTCTAGGCTAAAGATAGACTCCAAACTTTTTTACTGGTCGACCGACTGACTTCCAAGGGGCAGCTCTCTCCTTCTCTTATATGGATATCCAGACCTTAGTTCCTTTAGAAACTACCAAAACAGTAACTAGCAAGAAATTGTTACCGAACCAGAAACTAAAACATCATTAGAAATTACTTCTTGACTATTTTTCCCCTAATGCATCAGAAACTAATCTGAATAGAACTTTAAACTTTTCAACTAGACTTAGAAACTAGTTGAAAACTTAAATTTCCTACTAATTTGCCACCTTATCCATCGACCTAATTCCGAATCAAAATTGGAAACTAAGTAAATAACAACTAGTTGTTCCCTCAAAAAAAAAAAAAAACTGGTTGCAATCCCAAAGTAACTGATTGAGAAACTATTTAGATTACACATCTGGTAGTGTACTATCAGCTTTCGCTCTTCTCTTCTCTGTTGGTTCTCCTATGGTATGCATTTTGAGTGTGATATTAGCTGCTCTTCTATGCACATCTATTCCCCTAATCCCATGTTAGCATTCTTAGATTATTTCTTTTTTGTGCTTTATTATTTGTTAGTTTAGTAGGCCTAATGGGCCCTATTAGTTTATTATTGGGTTGTTCTTGTTTTACAGTTATATTAGATTGGAGTCCACATATCATTAATAAATACT
>MVGT01001428.1:273905-319088 GCA_002174775.1 Macleaya cordata
GAAACATATAAAAATAAGAAGCAACCAGATTTTTCTTATTCAATAATAATCAAAAAACTACATTGAGGTGGGAATTTTTCTATAGCCTGCAGTTTATCATAATGATCAAAATAACCTTAGGACGGGATGGCACTCTCTTATTGACACAACCACTTCTAACTAATTAAATAACAAATAATAATTCTACTAAAAGATATCTAGAAATAATTAGAAAGTAACTAATAACATGTTGGTCTATAATTTTTTCACTTTATGCAGCTATTGCGAAGACATCTCTGGTCTACTAAAAGACATCTAAAATAATTAGGAAGTAACTAATAATGTTTGTCTATAATTAGAAAGTAACGTGATTCTTGATAGATTTATTCTTCATATTTGTATGAAT
This sequence comes from Macleaya cordata, assembly GCA_002174775.1. Classification (NCBI taxonomy): domain Eukaryota; kingdom Viridiplantae; phylum Streptophyta; class Magnoliopsida; order Ranunculales; family Papaveraceae; genus Macleaya; species Macleaya cordata. The sequence goes on from MVGT01001428.1 coordinate 274,291, forward strand.
TGGATAATGATTAGTTTAAGGGCTGTCCAAGTTTATTAGCTCTAGAATATAATAACATGCTTGTAATTTATAGCAATCTGTATCCTAAAAAATTTCATTTCATGTATGTATTTATTAATTGTTGGATTGGTGAAATGAGATTCTTCCTTGAGTTCTATAATTATTTCATTCTATGCAGCTATTGCGAAGACGTCGCAGGAGCAATGTAAATCAGGGTGCTCTAGGTCCTGAAGAGGTAGACTATTTCAAGAACATTAAGATAATTGGTAAAACATTTCATCTTACTGTGTAATAAAAGTAAATCTATTTTTCTCCATTTGACTTGCAAAAATGAATTTGTTTTCTTCATTTGTACATCATGATGTATCGAGGACCATTAACTAACAAAAGGTGGTTTATCATATTATGTTACTTCTTGTTATGATTATTTCCTTTTACCTTGCATGTACATCGAGTGCAATCATTTAATGTTTATTCATGTGATGTTGCTATTTTGAAGTCGGAATCCCCTAAATAAGACACTAGACACATAGATGCATGTGGTTACTACTGACTATTTTGGGGCATTCCCTGTAGTTGCCAAGATCATCACTGTTCATATTATCATATCACTTGCATTCAACCAATCATGGGAACTACACCATCTTGATGTAATTTTCTTAATGAAGTTCATATTACACTTTGTTTCTTCATTGTAATTTTGTTAATGAAGTTCATATTACAATGTATTTCTTCATGGTAATTTTATTAATGAAGTTTATATAGAGCTTGGTCTAGGTTTGTGATTTAGGGAGAGTCAGCAAATGTATGTAGACTGGTCAATCTTAACCTCACATAATCTCCTATAACCTGGTTCAAGAAGCTCAATGTTGTGCATTTAATGGGCGGGACTCCAGTTGATACTTCAATTTGCTTTCAGAAACCTGTGTTAGGATAACTTTCCATATCTGGCAGCTTGATGCTTGCTTTACTGAACCCATTAGTACTGGTCAACTAGGCTAGCGCCAGGGGTTCTAATGTTTTCTCTAGCAGACTAGCATCTAACTATGATCCACTGCCTCTTTACCATCTCAGTGAGGAATGAGACATTGAGACAGGAAATGTAGCAGCCAAACCAGTTCCTACTAGTCCCAATCAAAAGTTGAAAGTTTGATCACCAAGAACCCCTTGTTGATCCTAATGATTAATGGAGACTTGTTAAAAAGCTTATTAATATGTCTATCTCTTGTCTTGGCATATTCAGGGACGGAACTACGCTTGTTCTGGAGGGGGCTTCAGCCCGGGGTAGTTTTTCAAAACTTCACATATGCCAATTGGTTTCTTCAGTTATAAGTAGAGTTTATGGGGCTGTGTCTATATAGCCTGGGTCAACTTTTGTTCTTCATTAAATAGCTACTTCAATATTAAGACTTTTTTCTACACATTTTTAATTTATTTTTTTCATTCATTTTTCTAAAAGATTTAGATGGATCAGAACACAACATAACCCAATATTGATTCTTTCACTTTGTTTACCTCCCTTTTTAACGGCCCATATCTTTATTATTTTAATGTTTACCTCCCTTTTTAACGGCCCTTATCTTTATTATTTTAATGTGGCTTCAATTTAACCCGTCTAAATTGTCCATCGTTGTGTCACGCACAAATGCAAATGGGCTAAGGTATTTTCACCCAATTTTAAGCTTATATATAAAAGTGGGGCATGTCTTTGTGTGTTTAGTTTAGTTACACTGGATTTAAATTTGTCAATGGGGTCGTATAGAGATGATCAAATGATTGATTTTTTGTGACAATTATAATTTCATCGTCTAGATCAACATTAATCCATGGCTCATCTCAAACTGGGCTCAACTACTTATTATAGTACATATTTAGACTTCGCTTACACTAAGTTACATTAGGACAATCTAAGAGACTATTTTTTGTGAGAATGATCTTCTTATCATGTAAATCAAAATCAACCCAGCATAACGAACACATGCAATGCACGTGCAGGGGCCCCCGTAGAAATAATTGAAAAGGATGACTAAGGAGATCCGACGGTCAACAAGTCTTGCGCAGACAACTATACTATAGCTTTGGGTAGCATGTCCCTTTTGATAATTTCGTAACATGAACAATACAACGTCGCAAAACAATTCTTGATTTTTCGAGTACAATACAAGTGGGAATTATCAATTATGGGCCGTGTCTCATTTAAATCTCCCGTCATAAAAATAGAATTTAAGTTTATTTCAAATTAAAGTTTAAAATTTTTTTTTCAATTGTTTATCATATTTTGACTTCTTAATATTGTAATTTTTTTTTGACATCATGTCAGCCCCCCTCAACATAAATTCCTGGTTCCGTCCCTGGGCATATTTCATTCTATTAGCATGGTAACTACACTTAAGTATTGTTGTATTGCCTTCTGCTTCATTTTCTTATTCATGTGTTTAGTGGTATTTATTACTTGGAGACTCGTCAATTTTACATTATTACTCTTTTAGTGTTTTTGCCAAAATATATTGAGATGGAAAGAAGTAACCTTTTTGTTAAACTTCTGAAGGATGTCAAAGTTGCCCAAACTAGTTGATCTATATCTTTTTTGGCTGCTAGGAAAAATCTTTTTACCACATTATTGGAAGTTTATGACTTGGTATACATCATTCACCTAGCCATTGTCAAAATTTGAATATTTCGGAATGTTTCATTTTGGTTTTGGTGGTGATCAAAGTGAGCCCGTCTCGGTTTCAATGGGTATGTACCAGTATGGCGGTACTATTTATCTATTGTTTTGGAATGTTTTGGAATGTATCGGAATGTCTAGGGTTCTTCGATTAGAATCTTCAATTTTTTACTAGTCAAAATAATTGGTCGACGAGAATTCTTGAACCCTGCTATTAAATTTAATTAAAAAATACTTAATAAGGAGTTCGTAATTATATTTATATATTATTGCTATTGTATGAAATGCTAAAAAATATCATGAGTTGGTTCATTGAAGGATAAACATATGTATTTCAATCTGTCAAAAAGCTTTATGGATCTCATAGGTTCTCCCCTTTTTCAGGCAAACAATTTGCGTGTGATGCTCTTGGGCATGGTTGATGATCCTAGAGTGGTTCTTATCAAGCTTGCAGACCGTCTGCATAACATGAGAACCATGTAATGGCTCTAGACCTAGTTTGATATTTTTTATCCATCTCATTCTTGTATTAGTTCGAGAATGCGTATGGCATATGATTTGTTTTTAGTGCAAGTTAATCTCTTCAAGATTAAGCATTCATTTTGTTGATTTACCCTTACTATTGATTGCTTCCTTCTTCTTTATTCAATTTCCTGTTTACTATGAAAGGTAAATCAGGTAGTTTTGAGAGGTAGAGATGTTATGTTGAATATGGCATATATAAAGCTTTTGAATGCTAAATCTTTTTTGGATAGCGTTATTTTGCCAACCGGAGTTCACATCATTCATATTATCATATGGCCCTCACACTCCTAGATGCTTCTTTACAGTCATGCTCTGTCATCACGAAAAGCCCAAGCTGTTGCACAGGAAACGTTAGCTGTATGGTGCTCACTTGCTTCCAGATTGGGTGTCTGGGCTTTAAAAGCTGAACTCGAGGATCTGTGCTTTGCTGTTCTTCAGGTCAGGTCATTGATTCTGACAAAGTTAAATTTAACTACATGCCAATCATCTGAAAACAAAGTTAGAGCACGAAGACTTTGATCTGCGTTCAAATCATGGTTCCATGATTTTGAATTCTTCAAATCATGGTTTAGCATGCTTCCATACTGTTCATGTTTCATGTATTATATCAAAACGTTCCTTTTCAACGAACCGAAGCATTCCGTCGAAACAATTACCTAAAAGAATGTTGGAGAAAAATTGCCTTATTGTGAGGTCCAGACCTTTAATTATAACAGAACAATCACATATGCTCCAATAACAATAAACAATAATAAAGGTCTATAAGACGATGCATAAAACATAAACATAAATCATACATAATACATATCTAATAATCAAAAAGCATTTCAGAAATTGTAACACCCTGCATCCTGAAATCATGATCCAACCCAGTAATATGGTCCAAAATCCAGTTTGTCAGGGAAATACTAGTACAACGTTAACTGCTGAGGATCAAAATAACTTATCTAGGTCAATTTCTATCCATTTTAGGTCAAGTCAATCGGCTGGTTAATGCTACGTCAATTCTAGTCGCGTTATCAGTCTTCATACTCTGCGAAGATTGGCATATACGCATTCAGAAGTTCAAAACTTGAGTTCTACACATTGGATGAGGTCAAACAAATCCAGTTGAAAGCTAATTCAGAAATCATTCTTTGTAAAACACAAAACCTTATTTCAGTTTAGGCCATGCAAAACTATTTGGAAACTTAAGGTAGGTTGCTGGAAAAAGAATTCTGATTCAACACACTGTTGATGTCTGTTTTTTAGAAATATTAATTTTATGTCCAAATGAGATGAATAAATACAATCTTGAAATGGAATTCAAAGATCTGGTAAATTATTTATTAGAAAATGCCTAAAATTCGTAATAAGTTCTGTAAATACTCTGCAATCATGTCAGAAGTCTATTTTGCTGAGTTGACTCCGGTCAGAAGCATCCATGGCGTAAAAACCGGATAAAATCCAATTCTTTGAATTTAGGAATGAGACCAGTTGGGTTTGGAAGAAAACTCAAAGACCTATAAACTTCATGTTTTGAGCTAAGCCCAGATCTGCCTCAAACGTATGTTGTCAGAGGTAAAACAAAAAGCACCTGACCAGGCATTGTGCAGGCAGCATCACCAGTGCTTTGTTGGATAACCCGGGAAAATTACCTAAACACTTGCAGGAAAAAAAATAAAAAAATTTGCATGTGCAAATCACAATTTGAATGGCCACGGGGATTAAATTTATTAAACAACCAACCTCTGCCCTAATGTATAAAAAAAAGAAGAAAGAAAAATAGGGCTTTTAGCGCAATTTTCATGTTGTGTGTATGTGATATGTGAGACAAAAAACATGACTCTACTCTATTGTTCTTCCAACATATCCCCGGAATCGTCTTTTGTAGTCATATTGCACATGTTTCCCTCCTTTATTTGGAGGTTGTATGAAAATGGATGGTCTTTTTGACCAAATAATTAGCTAGCGGAAGAAGTGGATCAACTAAGTCCTTAGGGTCCATGCATTTTACCTTTTATGTATTCTTTACTCTTTTGGTAACATTTCAATATATTAACAGCAAAAATTGAATGAGTCTGTCAGACTGACACCCTTTTCCAAATTGTGATAGTTTTTGTTGCTTATTACACTTCCTTTATTATCAGTTTGGTATTAAAATTGAAATTTCAAATCTTGCTTGCTTAGTCCATTTTATCTTCGAGATAATTGTAATGTTTCTTTTAGTTGGTGTCAATTGTAATGCTATGGTTCAATTCTCTTTAGAATTTAATGCCTTACTATTATTTACAGCCTCAAACATTTCGCCAAATGCGAGCTGAGCTGGCTTTCATGTGGAACCCAAGCAACAAACCAAGAAATTTGAGGAGACTATTCGCAAAAGCCAATTTGGTTGAACCCTTGCATAAAAGTATAATAGTTCCTGACTTTGAAGTGTCTATGGAAAGTGAAGAAGATGAGGCAACTATGAAAGTGAGGATATTAATATATGCAATTTCTTCATCAAATATGCAATTTCTTTATATAAGATATACATGGAAAGCGGATATTCATACATTATTTGTGGGGCCCACTTGAAGTTGATCCAAGTGATGATATTGGGTGAGGATGTTCTTCTAACCATCATTCCTCACTAAAAATTAGGACATTCTAGAACTTGTAATCCCATCATCTGGTGATTGGATATCACAGAAAATTAATGGCGTTTGAGCTATTCATTTTACCATTGATTTTACTCAATTTATGATAGGTTACCAGTTTTAGAATGGGCTGATTTTTGGAGAGGATGATCTACATTATGAGAAAAATATCCTAACTTAAATCAACCATTAAATTATCTTTATGTGGGCCCCACAGGCCAATGTACACTCAATGTATGAATAACAACGTATCCGAAACCTCTCTCTCTCTCTCTCTCTTTATATATATATATGAGTTAGGTTCCGCAACCAATGCTTTGTAGCAGCCAAGATTAGGACAAGGTTTTTGTAGGGCTCACATGCAGATGATCCAAGTGTGTGTTATGATGTTCTCCTCACTGGATAGACCATTCTCATATAAAATCACTCCTTTCTAGAACTTCTAACCCCATCAAACGTTGGATTGAATTAACAATATGTGAACGAACCACAATCACCCAACTTTTGGTGAGGTTAAAAGTTTAGAAGGATGTGATTTTTGGTGTAGATGATCTATGTGGTGAGGAGATATTCCTTGGATGGTTTGCATGTGGGCTCCATAAAAAACCTTGTCCTAATATTGTCCACAAAACGTTGGTTTTGGATCCTAACTATATATAAGTAGGGATCTTTTTACATAACCCCTTTCGACATAGCTCGTACACAGCCATGTGTGGCCCACATGGGGATGATTCAAGGGCTAATTTTCGGTGTGGATGTTCTCCTCACTATGTAGATCATCCTCACCGAAAATCAACCTATTCTAAAACTTCTAACCCCATCAAGTTGATTGAAAATCAAAGTGAGTGAATGATCATTCATAAACTTCTAACTCCCTCACCAAGTAGATGAGCAGGCTAGAAGTTTTAGAATGGACAGATTTTTTAGCTCCCTCAAATCATCCCTTAAAAAGAGGCAAATTTTAGGCATCTTTATTAACGTTGATTTCCGCTGAACTTTTGACGGGGTTAAATTTTTGTATCATTGGTTGATCTTCGAATATGATGATCTGCATGATGTTGAGAACATCCTCACCAGAAATCAGTCCTCGGATCATCCCCATGAGGTCCCACTTTGGTCCAATAAATAAGTTGTACAATAGTGGCACAATATGACACTATTGAGAAGGGATATTGCAGCATGTAATCTGGGTCGTGCAGTATTCAAAATCGTGTGGTTGCCATTTTGCTGATGTGGCAGCAACTTTTTGGAATCAAAAGTTGATTTTGAAAGTATCTTGCAATTTCTCATCTTTGATGGGCGTCTTGCACCGTGCAACAGCTAGAGAACTGCTAAAACGGTGGCACATGGATCATATTTTAATACCTATTTAATGATGATACTGGTACGGGTGTTGGTGTCCGAAACAGTGACACCCTATACACGGACACGACCATACGCATACATATTATTCATGTGTCAGTTATTATATGCCTTATTTTTAGTTATAATTTGTACTTTTAAAACCACCATTGTTACATAACACAAGAGATTAGCATAGAACTATATAATACGTTCTAACACGATTATGTGCAAGTGTACACAAGATAGATACACACCATCTAACATTATTATGTGCAAGTACCCATTGAAGTGTCCACAAATGTCGGACATGAGTGTCCGAGTATCGACACTGTTAAAATCCACAAAAGCGAAGTGTCGTTGTTACATGGTTTTATACCCTTTCTTCCTTTTGAAAAAACACTCAACTTTCTTCTCAAAAGCCAAAACAGAAAAAAACCAATAGACATATGAACTCTATGGTTTGAAGCTTTCTTCATCTCATCTTCAACTCTATCTTCTTCGCCCCCATTCTATAGACTGTTCATAATGACGAACCAGACCCGATCAAAAACGAAAAAAAAAAGACTAATTGTTCTGGTGCTCCGATATCAGTGCGAAAACAAAAAAAATTAAAGAGCTTAAAAGAAATCACATCTTAAAAAAAAAGGTTAAAAGAGGTAGAACTGGTACGTTTTAGAAACCTCGATCTCTAGTGGATCCTCATTTTTTGTCCTCTCTGGATTCATTTAGAAATGAAAAAGATCATGTTCATTAATGGTGGGTTTGTAAGAGTTGGGTAGAATCCATTTAAATGTCACTAGTTGTTTGAGAATGCCAGAATGTATAATTAGCTAAAACCACATCTTCCACAATCAGAATATCACAAATTTGATTATCAATAAGTAGATGATAATTGTTGGCAGAATTTTGACAGTAGTTCAGGTCAAGTGCGGCTTTTAAATAGTGTAAAATCTATAAATACTGAATTAGTTATTCTAAAATCTATTAAGTTCATATAAATTGCTCAAGATTCCTATGTGTACTAGTCAGTTCCTTTTTTGTGTTGATAAAGACTACTACATTTTGCTTGATTTGGTGTTGCTCTTTATATTCCTCTTGTAAGAGACCAAGTACGATTAACTGTAACAGTTAGGGTTTCTTTGGTTTTTTTTCAGAGTTAGGCTTTTTCACTCTAGTTCATCTTATTGAGAAAATTAGGATTCAAATAACTTTCTGGTCCGGCTTTGTTATTCATGCTCTATGGAGAGAATTTGTTTTTGGAGCTTCATAGTTTCGCTGTTTCCATGGACTGGAGAAGTGATGAGAAACTGTTTGGAAGTAAAATTTAATGGAAAAGAAGAGAGATTTTCTTTTTGGTCAAGAGTTTGTACGTGGAACTGGTCTAATTTCTGCTCACCTACTGCATTGCATTAATTAACAGTGACTCGTGGCAGCAATTTGAGGTTCTAAACAGCTAGTAGTTTGGCTGATAACAAAAGAGAAATTGAGTACGAGATATTGGAATCACTTTCTCTCTCAAAAGTAGTTGTCACGTGTGCACACTCTACCACACTATTTTTCCCATTTAATGGCCCAGATTGCAGAGTGCAATAGTGGTGCAATATCTTCTCTTGTTCTCGTTCTTTATTTTCTGCACTTAAACTTTCACTTTTTAGGCATCATATTTGGTTGTCTTTCACAAATCCAAACCAAATTCTGCAACTGAGATTCAAAAGGCTCATAACTGAGGTATATGATCTCCTACAAAGGTTTCTTTAATCAATAATATCACGAGATGAAAATTGAAGGATGAAGTAATTGCCCCTCTAGTATTATCTATTATGCTAATACGTATCACTATGTTTATTTGAATTTTGAGAGTTTTGAAAGCTCATTTTTGAAAATAATTCTCTCTGCAGGATCTTTTGGAAGCTGTACTACCATTTGATCTGTTGTTGGATCGAGGAAAGCGCATCAAGTTTCTTAATAATGTCACAAAATGTTCAAAGGGTTCTCAAACAAAACCGAAGGTTGTAACTGACGCTAGCATCGCTTTAGCATCTCTAGCTGTCTGTGAGGAAGCACTTGAGCGGGAGTTATTTATATCAACTTCGTATGTTCCATATCATAATCCTTTTAAGTTAATAATTATGGAGATAAATTTTCAATTCCTGTTTTTTTTTTTGTTCATTTCATCTTATGTTATTGATAAAATATTTATTTTTTCCCTATTATGTTATTCATGTCTGAGCAACAATTGGTTGTTTAACATCATGCTAGGCACTCTGAGTTCAATTTCTTCTTATTGATTGCAGATATGTTCCAGGGATGGAAGTAACTTTATCTAGTCGCCTTAAAAGCTTGTATAGTATCTATTGCAAGGTATGCTTTACTAACTGATCCTTTTTGTGTGAGTTATATGAAAGCGTCAAACCTATTTCTCAGTTTTCTTGTTTTAATTATATTTTGATAAAAGATTTCTCTAAGTAATCATATTTTACCATTTTAGCATTGAAAATTTCTCGTGATGGAAGAAAGACTATGATTAGGGTTTTTATATGTAACAGTAGTCGTATATAAATGGACCCTTTCGCTATGGAACATGAGAATTCAAATTTGGGTTACTGTTCAAAATGTTAGTCTCATTTTACTTTATTTAACAAGGAATAAAGAATGTGTCAATGTCAGACATGGGTACAAAGTTGTCACACCCCAAATCTCGTAATCTATGACCAGTCTCGTTGAAGATTTTTAAAGAAACAAATAAAAGGAACAAGTTTTTAACTTAACACTAGGCCAAGTCTAACTTAGTCAAGTCAAATCAAGTCAATAGAGTCAAAGTCAAGTCATATGAGTCACTCAGTCAACTAGGGCAGACCTAGTCAACCCAGGTCCAAGTCAACTCGGTCCAACTCATTCAACTCAACCGTACTCTCTACTATCCATCTTGACAATATTTAGTTTTTTACTTTTTATTTAATTTAATATGTCTGCAGTTTTCCTAATTAGTGATGGACAATGAGTTTTAAATTTTAATTTGAATGTTTCTTTTTATAATTGTTTTATTTTACCCGAAAATGACATAATGTTGAATTATCAACATAATTATATAAAATATAATTTTTATTTATACATGTTTCCCGCCGCACCCTTATCCTAAAAATTTGGAAATGGACGAATCTTGAGCACCCGTATCTGAATTCTCGTGTCCAACTCTGTGCTTCATAGGTTTTCTATACACCTTTCGGACTGAGAAGTTTTGGTTCCAATACCTTATTTTCAGATGGTCAATTGAACTATTTAGATGGTAAATGTAAGTATAATTTTTATTTATACATGTTTCCCACCACACCCGAATCCTAAAAATTTGGAAATGGACGAATCCCGAGCACCCGTATACCTGTATCCCAATCCCCGTGTCCGAATCAGTGCTTCATAGTTCTTTAAAAATCCTCACGCAATGGGTCTCAGGCTCCGATGACCGAGTTGGTCACAGGTTACGAGATTTGGGGCGTGACAGTTTTGGTATCATGGGTACAAAGTGTTAGTTATGGCCCACAAACTCAAGACAATGATGCATTATTTCAATTCTATTCCATGCGTCTCTAGATTTATCTTTAAAATATTTCAATTCGTGAAGACATTAATTGCATCCTGCGATCTCCTAATAAGAGTTTTAACCTGCTAAAGACACCTATGGCATTTATTTATAAATAAGGAGCGGAGGACATCCCTAACCCTAGCCGCCTCTCCCTCTCTCACTTCTCTTCCCATCTTCTTCTTCCTCCATCTATCTGTATACAGGTTTATAATACCTTTTTACAGATTTGACTTAACCTAAATGACTCGACTACACCATGTGTCATTGCCCTGTAGTTAACCTAACACTAGACATACTATGAGGTTTTCATTTTTTGTTGTCCAGGTTGCATGATTGCATCCCAAGAAATGTATATGCCTTGTATTACACTTTCTGTCATTGACGTTTCTAGCAATCCTCATTCTCGTGAGCTTCTGTCCTAGATGACCACGACTAGCAAATGATAATCATTGCCCAGATTAGCCTTCAAGTTCTCACTACCATATTATTCTTTCAAAAACAAATTGATGAAAAAAATCTCTTAACAACTAGAGATGCAGTATTGATGATGCTAGTCTCTGACAAGTTGAACTTTCTGATGAGATTTCCCTCTGCTACCTATTTATCAATTTGCTAAAATTGGAGATAGAGGATCGCCCTGTAAAGCATTTGCTTTGAACTTCTTAAAAAATATGTTACTTGAATTTTGGGTTGATACTTGGGGTAATAGGTTGCCAAATTATGGAAATTTAATACTTTCCTTGTTGGTCTCTGCAATGGTGATTTCCAGGTTGGGACTGAAACATAATACCATGGCCATGTCAGGCATCCATGTCCAAGGACAAACTTGCATTTCAGTGAAGAGTTCTAGAGTCTACTTCTAGAAACTCTTTCCCAGTAATAATGTATTTGGTTATACACTGCATTTAGAGAGAGAATACTTGATAGTTTGGTAGGAAATGCATAACAAGGAAAACTGTAGCAAAAATGAATTTGATCAATTTTTTATTATTTTCACGTAGAATAAATGACTACTTTGTCTGTTGCATTCTCATGTTTAAGAGATGGTTGTAGACAATGCTAAGAAGAAAATTTTGAATGTAAGCTCTAATCGAGATGGTCCTATTCATATTTCTAATCCAATGCTCATAATTATGGAATGTCCTAGTATTTCTAAAACCTAGGATTTTTTCTATTATGATAAAAAGCTCTACTCTTGTCTTTATTTGCTGCAACTTTTTCCACAGATGAAACGTAAAGATATTGGCATTAAGCAAGTTTATGATGCACGAGCATTGAGGGTCGTTGTTGGGGATAAGAATGGAAGACTACATGGAGCTGCAGTAAAATGTTGCTACAGTCTTCTTAACACTGTGCATAGGTAATTGAAATAGTAATTTTTTTTTATGTCTATCCATTTAGAAATTCCTAAGCACAAAACATTGAGTGTAAGCTAAAACATTCTAGTTAGACATTCAAGTGAAAACTTTTAAACTCTTGTAGTTTGAGATGTAGATGGATGGCACAACTCCTAAATATATTATTTATTATGGCGTTTGGTGACACAATTTCAATCAAATATTTGATTCATAGCTGGCCTTATCCTAATGCAATGAGAAATACCCAGCTTAATTTCTATGATAATTTTCTTTTTTAATATGAACATGTGAATCATTCACTCTATCTATTTAGTCTAGCTCTCAACTCTATGACATAGAAAACCTGCTGCTAATTCTTCTAATTCTAAATTGTTCACTAAATCGCCAGCGAGTCAAAAGAAAACAAATTATCATTATGATTCCCTTTTTTGCCTGTAGGCTTTGGACCCCCATTGATGGTGAGTTTGATGATTACATTGTGAATCCGAAGCTTAGTGGCTATCAGGTGAATATCCTCTTACTATGTTTCAATTGTAAATTGATATGATTGCAGAGCTATTTGAATTTTAGATGAGAAAATTGAAGGAAAAGAAAAGTGAATACATGACTGTAGCTTATCTTGCTATTGGTAAAACCTTTATAGTTCACCAAAAAGGGAAGAGAAGGATGAAAATAAGGTTCCATCAATTGAAAAGGGTGGCATTTCAGATTGTGTGAAATGTGTGAGCGAAAGCTCAAACAGTAACAAGGTTCCATCAATTGAAAAGTTCTTTATGTAGCATTGTAACGTGAATTTGGGTTGGTGTAGGGTATTCTTGTTAGCTATTTGGCAATAGTAGTTTAGGTTTAGACAATGAGAGAACCCTTGCTTTTCTGTGAAATATCATTCTATACTGTACTCTTGTTTCGTTCAGTGAAATCATCATGTCTCATTCTAATTGCAGTCTCTACACACAGCAATACAAGGTCCTGATAGCTCACCTTTGGAGGTGCAGATAAGAACACAGGTGCCACACATTCTAGTTTTACATATGCAAACGTTAAGTGTCAAGTTAGTGTTTGTTTTCCTTGTTATAAGCGCTAAAACTTGGATTTAAAAGTTGTTCTCTGTCTTTGTAGACGATGCATGAGCATGCTGAATATGGGCTTGCAGCACATTGGCTTTATAAAGAAGCTGAAAACAAGGTGGTACAGACAAGAGCCATACATACCAAAATGAATCCATCCTTGTACCAGTCCAAAGGATTGGAGGATGAAGCTTCTGTAGATGATGATGAATTTCAGAAGTATAGTTCCCTGAAAAAAGGGCATCCAGTTCTTAGAGTCGAAGGCAGTCACCTTCTTGCATCTGTTGTTGTCAGGTGTGGTGATCCCCTATTTCCTATTCTTTTGTCAATGTGTTATAAGTATTTCATAATAAATCAGGTATGAAGCTTAAAATTTTTCAGTGTAGATAAGGGTGGCAGAGAGCTGCTTGTGGCTGTAAGCTTTGGACTTGAGGCTTCTGAAGCAGTAGCAGACAGGAGATCTTCTTTCCAGATAAAGAGATGGGAAGTTTATGCAAATCTCTACAAAAAGGTTTGAATTTCCATACTCTGATCTCTCAAATTTATTGGTCTGGTAAACAAATGGGTGTGAAGTTATTAAATTGACCGTCTTATTCTTAAACTTTAAGGTTCATTATTTGGTTTCAATAATCCCTGTGGTGCAGCACATAGAAAGCAATTGCTTCTGCGTAAAACGAGAACCCAGAATCAGAACCTTTTATTTTGATATGGCTCAGGTTCCTAGTGTTCCAGTTCCGGTACTCAAACATGTGCTACTGGAACTGAGAGGTTTGGTTTTCCTGTAAACGGTACCAATTGGCATCCCTAGTTAGAAGTTATGCTTAAACAACTGAAATTTTGAGAAACATACTACACAAAGTGATTCACTTACAGTTTACATTCTTACAACCTTTTGTTTCTCATTGATTTTATCACATTCAGGGGTTAGCTGTTGGTTTCTACATGTTCTACACACTTTCGGACTTAGTTTATGATTAGTTAAAAGAGAAGAAGAATAATTTGAGGAAGAGGAGGAAGAAGAAAAGAAGAAAAGAGGAAGAGAATGAGGGTGGAGAGAGATACCAATTGTGTAGCCTCTCTCCCCCTTATATAGATTTTATTAAGAGAACTGTTACAACAGTAAAACCTAATCGCTAGCTACAGTAAACGCGTAAAACCTAAAATGGTACTGTAATGGTTTAAGAATCATGAATAATTCTCCGATGCAAATTTTCAGTAGCATCTAGAAACATTGCATTTGTTCAATAGCAAGATCAGGATTTATATAGTAATTATCTCATCATTGATTAAAAATAAGTATAGATTATCTCATCCTTTGCACTTCAAATGGGTATTTCAGGTTTCTGATCAGTGGTGGTTTGCTCCAGGACATGGAGATTGGTGTACTTGCCTAGAAAAATACATACTTTGTAGAGATGGTATATATCACAAGGTATGTGTTGACTAAATTTTATTAGAAAATACAAATAATGCATTTAAGCAAAAGAGTTACTCAAAATCTTAGTTTTAGTGGAAAGATTCGTAGATGTCTATACATGCAAAAAGTCACCAATGTTTAGAACTCCTCATGTATTCAGGAATCGTAGCTGTAGAAGAGACTGAAGAGTTTCTGTTTTCTGTAATCTCTGTATTTGGTTGAGGCTCTTCATAGAGTCATAGTTATTTTGTAGTACTAAAAATATATTATATATACATGAGGCACCCCCACTGTTGATCTTCATATTTGGGGTTATATTATTATACATGAAGGGATATTCTAAATCAAGGGTATCTTTAAAAGTTTACCATAAGTATGTTTCTTTCATATTTAGAACCACCTGGATGAATATATCTGTGGGATCACCTTGGCTTAACATTTGTGCCTGCTAGTTGCTAAAGCATGACCTTTATACTATCTTCGGGAACCTGATATGTTAGTTGAAGAAAACATGAGAAAAACGAAAGAGAAATCCAATCACACAAGACATATTACATGGGAAGCCACGGACAAATGTACGACTAATTGGAGTACTTGTAAAGATGAATGCCAATGCTCACCCTTACATAAAGAACCCAAGAAGCATAAAAGACCAATAACTATGTTTACCTCTCTCCACAATAGGTTATAAAGGATTACCCAAAAACTACCCTTATATAGACTTAGGCACAAACCATGTACAGTGCACCAATAACAAGAGAAAACTTCCTAAAACAGGATACTTCGTACAATCACTATCTCCACTGGTCGACCAGTAGCTCACACTTGTCGACCCCAACATAAACAATTTCTGGTTTTCAACTGTTGACCTGTAGCTCACACCGGTCCAGCCCCTAAAATCGAGCCACAATCTTCACAGGCATCACTAAAATTAGGCCAAAATTGCATGCTGCAGTGACTTAAACGGTATGTTCTACTGCTTTAGTTTATAAACTACTGCGTTACGAAGAGTTTTTATATTAACTTTGTGTTTCTCCAGATAAAAGAGAAATAAAGGTCAATGAATTTTTAGAGGGAAGTGATGTATTACAGGGCATGTTTGGCAGCCCGTCTTGTTTTCTTTTTCTTTTTCTTTTTTGATCAATCCTTGTTTTTATTTTAGTCGTGCTAGGTGGAACACCTTGTTGGTCATCTATCCGAATCACTATGTTGGCTTCTGCTACTTGGCAATGGAAAGTTTATCTGCTGTCGTAATGGTTCTAAATTAACCCTTTTAGGAAAACCCTTGCCTAAAGTAAATATCACATAGATCATAACAAAACTCTTTCATTCCAAATCTGCAGCTTCTCCTGCACTCCTTCCTTCCCTTGCCTATCAAGATTGTTTATTGATTTGATAAAACTGAGAAATGGAAACATATATTTCTTGCGTATCAAGCAGAGGAAAGAAAGAATAGTGGAAGAAGTATTGTTAGTAAGATGTGGTGTACTATTGTACATTGAGGAGAGGGTTAGGACAAAAACTACTATTCTTTTTCATGTCCTTGTATCTGTATACTTATTCTGCAAAAGATTGACATCATATGATATTTTTCCCAAATACAAGGCACAATCCCTCTAAACATCATGTTTTCAGGTGTGATGAATAGTTAGGATGTCTTGGAGTTATTAATGGTAACTAAGCATGCAACCTTTCTAGAATTCAACCAGCTAGTGAGTTTGACCTTTTGACCTTATAGGGTGAAAATTGGAAATTATATAACCGTGAATATAAATCATGAACAACTGCATTAAATGAAAGGTTGTTATATATGGAATTAATATATTCTTAATCCCCAACAAATCTTTTCTATTGATATGTTTTACTTATATGCAGCAAGACCAATTTCAGCGCTTGCTACCGACTTTCATCCAAGTAATTGATCTAACAGAACAAGAAGAGATAGAGTACTGGACGGTTGTCTCTGCTGTTTTTGAGGGTAAGCAGGTTACTTCGATTCCATTGAATTCAAGCTTCTCCGTGAGGCGAAGCTCAGAGTCTCCTAGTTCCACTCCCATTGAAACCAGCATCAATAACAAGGTAGGTTACTATTGTACAGGGCGTATTTAAAAATTTTCCTGGTTTCTCATTTGCATTTGCTCTCGTACCCTTTTCTGATGGAAGGAACGGAAGAGATGGTGAGGTTTAGCAAGTTGAAGAAATAGTAAAGGATAAATGTTTGGTTCAGAATAGCCATGTTCCTACAGGGGGTTTGGACTTTGGAGCCACCATTAGTGATCCTACAAAAGGTATTTTACAGGTTGAATAAAAATCTAATCAGGCCAAGCCTCATTGCACCCCCTCTTTCTCAAAATGCCCTCACTTTTTCTTTATTAATATCCCACTTATTTACGCTCCGTTTACATTGGTCTATGGGGCCACATTATGGATTGATTTTTTGTGAGGATGATGTCCGCACAATGTAGATCATCTTCACAACAAGTCACATCGTTATAGAACTTTTAACACCACTAAAAATTGGGTTAATTCTAATGATAAAATAAATAATTTAGATTAAAATCTGGATTAACTTTAGATGGGGTTTATCTAGTGGTGAGAAGACCATCTACACAAAAAACCAGCCCTTGGATTATCCTATGTGGAGCCAACAGACCAGTATAAACAAAGGGTAACAATAAGTGGAGTTTTGAGAAATAGTGGGCGCAATGAGGCTTGGCCATCTGATCAGGCGATCCTAAGCTTCCAGTCTAACACCTGAACAGGAGCTACAGGACCAACAGGTTGATTTCTGGCCAGTGACCAAGGACTCGAGGAGATGTTAGGTCAGTGTGACCAATTAAATAGTGGTCCGTGTGCACGTCTATAGCATAGATGGATCAGATCTGTGTGCCAAGATGTATTAATATGTCCATCAGAAGTATTGCTCATTATCGGAACGCCCCTTTATTTATCTTTTTATCTGTTTACTTTTTATGAGCAATGGGGCTGCGTTCTTGAGTCTTAACGATTAATGTGTTTCCAATGGGAAATTGATTTTTACTGATGTTAATATGGTGGTGCTCTTAATTAGGTGAAGCTACTGAGGACAATGCTTCAGTGGGAGGAGCAGGTGCAATTTGAAGCAGGCCTTAGAGAAACTAAGAACGGTGCGAAACCAGGCCTTGGTGAAGTGGTCATTGTCTGCTGGCCCGACGGTGACATAATGAGGATGAGAAGCGGCAGCACCGCTGCTGATATTGCCATAATAGTTGGACTGGAGGGAAAATTGGTTCTAGTGAATGGCCAACTTGCATTACCACATACCGAGCTCAAGGATGGTGACATTGTAGAAGTCAAGACTGTAAATCCTTAACTGATTGATGGTACAAAGAAAGAAGAAGAAGAAGGTTTTGCTTGTGATCGATGATTTTGGGTTCGGGCTTGGCCATTGCTATTTGCTAATCCTAATGCTAATGCCTTGCCGCCTAAGGGGGTTAACATTGTTTAGACTTTGGGCCAGTAGGGTGAAGCGTATGTTCTGTATAGCTAATTGATTGATCATATGATAACTTTCTACGAATGAAAAAGAGAAAATCTACTTCATGTCTTGTATATCTAGTTCTCTGTCTTTTTTTTATTCCTTTTTTTGTTCTTTTTTTTTTTTTTTTGCTATCTTTTTGCTTTGGTACAGAAATATGTTGATTTTGAGACCCTGAAAATTGGTCCTGCTTGGGCCTGTGGTACCCGGGTAAATGCCTACGCATTGATACTCCTAGTTAAATGGATGTGTGAGAGCAAGGACTTGAGAGAGGCCACTTTG
Organism: Macleaya cordata; assembly: GCA_002174775.1. Lineage (NCBI taxonomy): Eukaryota > Viridiplantae > Streptophyta > Magnoliopsida > Ranunculales > Papaveraceae > Macleaya > Macleaya cordata. Next base: position 292,670 of record MVGT01001428.1, read on the forward strand.
AATAATATTTTTTGGCTGTGAATGTGTCTACATTATTTTTACTGAGAATGAGTGAAATGTTCCTGCATGGAAAAAAAAAAGTACGAGAAGAACAGGCTTTTTTACTTTGTACGCTTAATCCTTGTGCACTTTAGCGTAGTGAAAAAGACATAAAAACCCTTTAATAAATGGTGGTGGTGCACGTTAGCAAATTCATTTTAATTAATTTTAACATAAAAAATGGTCATAACTTTCAAAAAATAAATCTAATTTGAATTTTTGAAATCGGATTTGAATAAAATTTATGTCCGTAGAAAGCATTTTTTAGGATCTTTAAAACAAGGTAAAAAAAAAATTCATTAACGAAGCTATAAATCAAGATAAGTACATGCAAACTTTAATTTGCATACATTAATTAACTTTGAATTTGCATAACGTGAACTTTAATACTTTACTGAACATCATAACATGCAAATTTGAAATGCATAGAGGCTTAAAAAGTGCAGATGTTCAAAAGTATGTAAAAATAGTTTATGCAAATTACAATTTGCATAGGTTTTTTAACTATGTAAACGCAATGTTTAGGTTTTTTTTTTAATTATGCAATCTTTTTGCATAGTTGAGTTATGAAGGTTTTTATTTTTATTTTTGAATTCGATATTGTTGTCTGATCTCATTTTGAAGATCTTAAAAAAATACTTTCTAAAAATATTAATTTTGTCAAAATCTATTTGTAAATTAAAAGTTATAATACCGTGTAAAGGGAAAGGTAACCGAAACTTTGCAATTTTAAAATAAAAAAAGAACACTACCGTGCTTACAAAACAAAAAGTGTATATCCTCTACATGAAACCATTATGTTATCTTTATATGTGATGCCTACCTTAGAGCCTTGATTAAAAAAGAGAACCCTAATGTTCTTTTCTGTCTAAAACTAGGTCCCTAATAGCATAATGGCCTAAGTAACTAGAACGTTGAGCGAGAGCGGGAGCGGGAGCGGGAACGTTGAAGCGGCTAATTAAAGAACGTCCAGTGTTTTAGAGCGCCTTGAGAGCGTTTATGCGCGCCTATATACGTGTATATGTAAATAGTTCAAAAAGTTTAAAATTTTAAACATTCATTACTAGATTAAAAGTTTAAAATGGTATGATTCTCTCCTATATACGTGTATATGTAAATAGTTCAAAAAGTTTAAAATTTTAAACGTTCTTTATTAGATTAAAAGTTTTAAAATAGTGTGATTTTTGGAGAAAGTAAATATGATGAGAAATTATCTTTAAAAAAAATCAGTTGTCGAATCATCTTCATGAGACTCCATAATACAATACAAACTTAATTTTGTAGTACTGTTTTTGTACACTACAACATAAACGGTTACGTATAACCGACAACGCAATTACAAAGTAGTTTGTCATATAAAACCAACAAATCGTGTTATAAAATTTATATTGTCAATTTTAGGTAAAATTCAGCCTAAAATTGTGTTGATTTAGTAAAATTTGTGGATTTCTAGGTTTTTCGGACTCGCATAATAAACCGGCATCGAGTCCACTGCCTAACCGAGAGGGTGATCGGAGTAGAGTGTTGAGGTGGTGAAGAAAGAACCAGACAGATGGGGGAGAAAGGGCAAGCCGTGGTAAACTGGCAACACTCCCACTCCAAACGCGTACGCTCTGGCTTAGCGCTTCCACTCCAAGCTTTGGTTACTTAGCATTAGACAAAGCCGAAAGGAACATTTTGAAATAGATCACCATCTTTACAAAGATATCAGGCAGCTTATTAGCTTCTTATTCCAACACTTGTTTTTAACCACATCCAAATTACTGTATCTATGGATGAACCATCATCACAGTTATTTTGACAACTCAGTTTTCACATGAAGATATCATTTTTCTTCACCCCAAAAATAAAAACAAAACAAAATAGTAAGGCTTCAGAATCATACCCAAAACTTACAAAAAATAAAATAAAAATAAACAAAAAATTTGAAATTGTATTTCACTTGAATCTGAAAACAGACAAAAAGCAAACTTCATACAAACAGATGGATTAGTTTTCCATCCTCATTCAAGCTGGTGATCTATTAAGACTATAGCACTGAAACTCTTTTCTTTTTTCCTTCCTTTTCCTTTGGCCTTTTCAGCCCTTTCAATTCTCACAATTCCCTGACACAATACCACTCTCTAAGCAATGATAATACAATAATCACATGATTGATTGATTACACATATGGAAGCAGATCTAAAACCCAAAAACAAACAAGAAGATTTTAAGAAACAAATAAAAATAGAAAAAAATAATTGCAACCAAGAAAAGAACAAGAAAAAAGAACACATGATTTGATGAATGAATGCATGGTATTGAACCCTTACTTCACAAACTCCTATGGTAACAAATGATGAAATGTCTATAAATGCCCGAATCTAATGTGGGGGTAACCATACCATTTTACCACATAACGAGCAAGTATGTATAATGATAGAAAAATAAAAAATAAAAGAGAGAGAGAGAGAGAGAGAGAGAGAGAGGCGACCGAACCAATTGAAACAGACAGACAGACAGACAGATCAGCAGAAGACCGACTTACAACAATGCAAGACCCAACACAAATTATTTTGGGGCAAAAAAGAAATGAAATGGAAAAAAAAAATGAAACAAAATATGAATGTATAGCTGGGGCGGGTGGTCTTGAGATCCGCAACGCCTCAACTGACTCTCTAGGGGTGTCATCCATCCATTCCAAACGCACCTGGAACAATCGTGATCAATTAATGGCCCACCCACGCACTGGAAGTGGGCAGGCAGGGACTTGAGGGGGTGGTGGTGGGACGGGACAGACAGATCATCTGGTATGAAATGCAAAAGACCCACCAAGTGTTAGACCTTGTTCCTTGACCATGAGAAAGTGGCCACCAGCTGCATCTACCCTCAGAACAAAGCTTCAACTTCCCCTCCCTCCCTTCCCCACGCCCTCCTTTTTCTTGCTGTTTTTTTGGTGTGGGAGGAGGTACTTGAGCTCCATTTCTGCTATGTTACCAGAGGTGGTTATGTGGGTTCATTGGTGTACCCACTTCCTCTGTGAGAAAGAAACCCGACTCCATGGTGTACTAACACAAAGAGTTAGTTAGCGACTGACTAACTGACGACCCCTGACTCACTATTGTGCGATGAAAATGGTGATTAGCAGCGTGACACATGGTGGTGGTGTCATGGTGGTGGTATGCAATCCAATCCCGAACCTTGACTTGACACACCCCCAATGCAATGCAATGCAATGCATGCAGGGACTGACTTCTAAAAAAAGAAAAGAATATATTTCGAGATGAGGCCAGGAAGAGCATCATCTGCCCTCAACCAGAAACGGCTCGACTGATTGCCAACTTGGCCCATTCAGCAGATTCCTTAATCAAATGGTCATCCGATGACAAGCATTCATTTAAAAAGTCTTTGCTTGACACAGATTGCTGAATCAAAGGACTAGCATTACTACCCAGTGTGTCTGCCAGATCTCCCAGCACCCCAATTGCTGTCTTCATAACCACATCATCCCTGCTTAAAAATAAAGGAGAGACATGGTCAGTAACCAAATAAAAAAATAATAATAAGAAGAAAAATGGAAAGCAAAATGAATAATGGAATAGGTTGTAATGTACAACTCACATGTCCTTCTCTAGGTACAAGCTATCCAAGAACTGGAGGATGTGTGGTGCATAAGGCATCAATAGATGCGTCTTTGGAGAACTCTTGAAGCCTTGGAAGATCCCTGAAAATGCCTCCAAGATCCCATTTCTCAGAAGATTGGTGTACTCGGTTATTTCATCATCAGCCCCTGATGTATGTGCTGATAGCTCTGCTGCGCTCTGAAGCATGGGCATGGCGTACATCAAGTACTTCTCAAAATTCTCTCCTATCGCCAGGGCAATGTCCCCGAAGCATGAGAAGATGGGAGGTTTCACGGATCGGTGTAACTGGTTACTAGACAAGTTCTTGAGGAGCTGTGTCATTATACCGTCGCAGTAAGGTAGAATCTTTTCCTCCAATGCCCTGCATATATCTCCAACCACTCCAACTGTAATTGCACACACCTGATACTCCTCGAAATTCTGGAGACCCATCTCAAGATATTTATAGAATTCTGGCATGTACTTTGCAAAATCTGGACCCGTGGAGTAGGCAAGGGCTCCAATGGCAAGCATGGCCTCCTCATGCACTGTCGCACTTCTGCAAGCAAAAACTCTCAGGAAAAGACCCATCATCTGGTCGGCAAATTGCATGAAGGCGTGTTTGGTTGGTTCAGATGCCCCCAACTTCTGTATGATAACCTGCAAGCACCCACAAAGAAGACCTTGAAACTCAGCCTGCTTCTCCCTCTCATCAGATGAGAGCTTCTGTGCTTCAAGTGTCTGGTGGAGCTCTGTCATTATGAGAGGAAGCAGCTGCACCACCAATGGGGCCGTCTCATCTGTTGAACACCTGACAACTTCATTCAAAGTCTCATACGCAGCAGTTCGTAGGCGGGATTCTGCGGCATCTTCTCTGTGGGTTACCGTGATAAGGGCTCTAACAATCTCCTGAAAGAAAGGAGTCAAGGGAGAGGACAATGAGGCAACATCCTCATAACCTTGGGCTAAGAAATAGAGAGCACCACAAGCCTTCTCAGCAACATTGGGAGCATCTTTCATGCTCTGAAGCAGAACCGTTATAATTTGTTGACAGTTTGCATTGGTAATTATGGGTGTCTCCACAGTTGATCCATGAAGGAACTCAAATATCCTTCCGAGGGTCCACGCAGTAGTGTCCTTCACATGGTTATTTGGATCCTGCATCAAGGCGCTGAGCATGAAGTTTAGGGCAATATTAACAATAGAAATGAGTTTGTCCGGCGATGGACCCTCCAAGATGGAACCAAAGGCATAGGTAGCTGCTTCCCTTTGCCTCCAATCTGGTTTTGTTATGTTCTCTTCAATGAAAGGCATAACGAGTGGGACAATGTCGTCTCCTACTGTCCGAGCAACCAAACCCAAGCACGTACCCCCGGCCATTGCAAGATTCCAAGCCCCTTCATCCTGATCCTGATCCTCCTCCTGCTTAAGGAGGGTCTCCAATAGCATAGGAACAAGAGCAGGGAGCGCCTGCTTAATAAAATAAAAGCAAGGGACATCAGAGTCACCACTAAAATCACCTCCGTACTCTTCTAAGATATCTATTTCTTCATCACAGATTGAGCTCCAAAACTCAATGGCTTGAAGGGCAACGGGCTCCTCATCTTCCCTCACAGCCTTTGCCGTGATGTTAAAGATGTCCTGTATGTAAGGGGCTAGCTTCTCATAGTAGGTTGAAGAAATGGAAACCAAACACTCAAAAGCCGCCTGCCGTATTTTCACCTCAGGTGATAGAGTCGCCTCACAAACAACTCTCATGATATAGTCCCGCTCCATGTCATTAGTGAAGTTGGCCTGAGCAAAGCCCAAGGCATTATACAATGCTCGAGTAGCAGCAAGCCTGACATCATTGTTCGCCTCAGAAGAGTTCATACCCTGAACAACAGCTGTGAGAATTTTATTTACTTGATCTTGATCTACAACGTCTGAAGAGACCTCCTCGCACAAATAACCAAGAGTCTCAAGAGTTGCCTGCTTGACATGAGCCGGGAGCTGGTGAATATTTGACAAGAGCGAACCTACAAGCTCAGGCCACTGATTATGTGGCAACTCAATGCCGGCAATCTTCGCAATGACCTGTGATGCAGTTGACCGTGCATCAGGTACAAGAGAAGTGAGGGTCTGTAACAAACACGCTTTGATCTGAGCTTTCGCAGTTGAGTCCAACGACAACCATCTCTGTACAAGCTCGAACTTCCTATGTTGTTCCTTCGCATCCAAGGCATTCTTGAGTATTAGACCAGCTAGTTTACGACTTTCAACAGGCTTTTCATCGTTTGCCAATTCCCCAGAAAGAGATAGCAAGAAACTAGGGAGGTTTTGCTCCTGAAACTGCATGAGACTTTCTTCAGCATGCTTCCGCACTGAACCATCCACTGCTTGTGCATTCAAAAGCACCTGAGTGACTTCCATCGCCATCTTGTATCTGAAAACAAAACAGATCTAACTAATCAGATGGTTACTTGACAGAGGGGGGGAAAAAAAGAACCAAGGCTGGGAAGCAAAATAACTCATCCTACCAAAAGGAGGTTCTAGGGAGAAAAAAGCAATCGACTTTGGGTGTAGAGATTTCCAAAAAAATTCACTCAATCTGGAAGTCAACAAACAGAATATCAATCATGAACTGTTGAAAAACAATCTGACAGTAAAAAGGCGAAAGATTTACTGTAATCATGAATAACATAAATCAACAATCACAAGGGATAATAGATCAAGATGCTTTGAGAAACAAGGAATGCATATAAATACCAAAATCAATCAGCCTAAGAAGGCTCTTCAAATCCACTAATAAAAACCTAAAATTAATCTACTTAGCTCACCACTAATTCAAGCAAACATGTAGGGGAAAAAATCAACAGCCCTCCAAATAGAATAAATGGGGGCAAAAAAAAATAAGACGGAAATAAAACACAACCAACATATGAAACTAAACTGCTTACCAGTATATAAACAAGATTGAAGTAAAACCCAAATCAATATGCTCAAAATCTAATTTTTCAATCTCAAATCTATCAAAAAAAAAAAAAAACTTCCGCAAGACATAATGGTAAAGATCATAAGAGGATTAAAAAAAAAGCCCCATCAATTAGGGATTCCAGGATATCTGAAAACTCCAATTGGAAAGCAATAAAATTATATCTCCAAAATGAAAACCCTAACTAAGTCAGACCAAGAGAATCAAAATCACAGACAAAGGAAGATTGATAAACCCCAATTTATAACCCTAGATCGGAAAAATCTGAAACTAGAAACTGGAATCCAAAATTGCAGAAGAAGGATCTATGAAACTAACTTACAGATTTCGTTGGATGATCGTCGATAGATAGCGAACAGGTTGGTCACAGAAACCTGTGAAACCCTAGAGGTAGAGAGGTAGGAGAGAGAGAGAGAGACAGACACAGACAGACAGAGAAGAAGAATGAGGAAGTGAGCTGGATTTGTGTGAATTTTTCATCCAAAACTAATTTTATAGAAGGAGAATTTGCTGTGTTACACATTAGTACCTGTCCCACGTATTGATCTCATCTGATATTGCCATGGGGCATACTTTTTTTTTTTTTTTTTTTCTTCCTCAGGGCTTTTAGTTATTTTGTGTTGTGACTTGCGAGTAAAGCACACAAGATTTTATTGTTTACAAAATTACAAGTTTTGTGCAGGTGATTTACGGTAAAACTACATAATAAACACCCTAGATCTGGCAAAATCAGCCCTAACCCGATAATTCGACCCTAACCATGTCTAAACTTGACCTGCCAGCTGTCGGGTTAGGGTTGAAGTTTTTCAACCTGCTAACCCACCTAAACCGCAGGCTACTCGCTTAATTTCGAAATAAATTATAAAATCTCCATAGAAGGTGGATTATGCCATCGGTGCTAAGTTCAGGATAGAGAAAAAGGTAACAGATGAACCTTTCGTGAAGAGAATGGCAACTTCTAAAGTGAAGAGAAGGGAAACTTCAGGATTTTTTAAAAAATCATTGCATGTGTTAAATTCAGGGACTAAAATTATAAAACTACAATTATTTAAACATTAAAAACATAATATTTTAAAAAAAGAGGACTCAAAATTCAAAATTATATTGGGATGGGTTAAAAAAGGAAGCTGCTCTTGACATCTAAAAATGGGATAAGGGCAACTGTCAAGCATGGTCAAAGTTAGTCTTTTAAGTTGACTTGATTAAAATAACAAATAAAAAATGGCTATCAAATTTGGTCAAACTCATTAAACAAATAATTATTTGACCTTATGTGTCCCCTCCTTGAAACCCTAACCACTTCTAACGGAAAAGTTAAATTTTTGTTCGACTCTCTCTCTCCTTGAACATCATTTTCCGATCATCAGAGGTCGTCAGCATGGAAGATGATGAGTTCTTCGAGGTAAACCCATAAATGAGATAGTTGTGCTAAAAAAATATTTTTGGAGAGGGTATCGGTTCCACTACAAACATATCATTTTTCGGTAATTGGATCAATTTTTGAAAAAAAATTCAAGTTTTTTCGAGTTTCCGATCGAAGAAAATAAAACTCAGATTCGCAACATGTTCGCCCTTAACAATTCAGAATATTCGCATATAAGGGTGTGAACAATTTAGAATGTTCGCATACAAGAGTGTGGACAATTTAAAAAGTTAGCATATAAGAGTGTGAACATTCAAAAAGTTCGCATACAAAGATGTGAACATATCATCGTCCCAAATTTTTTAAAAAAAACCTTAAGTTAAAACTTACAAAAAACATAGATTCAACATAGTTTTAACTTTAAAAAATGAAAAAAAAAATATAAAAACATTAACAAAAACTAACAAAATACTCGATTTACCTGGTCAATAGATTTTAGGTTTTGTGTTAAGTTTTAGATTTGAAGTTGTTGAGACCGAACAGTTTTGAAGGTTTTGGGTTAAATTTTTTATTTGGTCAATGGATTTTGACCAACCAAAGATAGCCCCAATGATTTCTTTGTATGCCCTATATAATAGTCTTTATCGCTCAGTTATCCTATTTTTAGATGTCAATAGCAGCCTCCTTAAAAAAACTTGCACAACTGAAAAATAAGGACTAAAAGTCCATTATCAGTATACTATATAGGTGTCTACACGTATTTGATTTTGATTTATTCAAGTTTTGGTTTTCATGTAGTCTAAAATTTTCAAAGCACTCAAGAAGACAATGTTGGGAATCGATTATACCATCTAAAAACGCAGCGGAAAAATTAGGGTGTAAAAATTTAACTGATTCCTAACAGAACGTCCAACCGTTAATAGGATCTAAATAGAGAAGGCTAGAAATCATACCTTTGAAGCGTGAATTGTAACCCCAAAACTTTTTTATTAGATGATGACAATCCCACGAACAGATCTACCGGATCGGATCGTCGAACTTGCACTTCAGTTGATGAGAAAATTGCTCAAAACTTAAACTGAAAACCCAAAAACTCTACTGGAGTATTTTAGTTATATCTTTCTGCTCATTAATCGGTTTTGCCTAGATTATGTATGCTTTTTATAGAAAATTTAATTTTCTACAACTTTCTCAGAAATAGACAACCTTCAATTCCTCTCCGAAGTACTTCAAAATCGACTTCTTCTTCCAGTATGATTTTATTACGAATTTTAGAAACCCAAAATCTAGGGTTTTCTTTTTCTCTCACCTTGAAGTAATTAGAACACACATAGATAGAGGGAGGGGGAGGGTGATGTTTTCTCCTATGGTTGGGGTAAAAGTTAATGCCCCTCTCTCTATATATATAGAGAGGTCCCCAATCCCTATTCTATGCTAAGTCTAATTAGGTCTAAGTAGTTCCTACACTTTTAGGTTTTTAAATATTTAAAATTCTAAACTTAGTGTCTCATACAAAATAGAATATTAAATATTTTAATTTACAAATAATTCTACCAAATATTTATAACTAAACCCTCCATAAAGTATGGATATTATAAAAGAACCCTTCCAATGTTATTACCGGAATTAAGTCCCTCCACTATTTTTCAACGTTCGTAAATGTCCCTGGCTTTATATTTATTTACTTATCAGTGCCTAGGGTAAATTTATATATTTTGACCCTGACCATCACCTATGCATTAACTCCTTATGATTTAATAAATCTCCTAAACAATTTAGGAGACAACTGGCCAGTCTAGATCATCAGAACCTACAAAGTGATTCAGGTGAACGTCATTTCATGTGGACTCCTTATTGAACTAACTTATTCCTGCTATGGAATAAATGACCAACCATTTTACTCTGAATATTAGATCACGTTTTCGTTTCTGACCTCACTGATTAGCAAAACAAAACGGTCACTGTAAATTATATGTTAATTCTTAGGATTAAGAACTAATTACAATAATAGTAATTATTATGATTATTTATTATTAACTAACATTAAATAATAATAATCATCTTTTGACATGTTCAATGTAATTTTATTACATCAACATATTAGACTAGGAGTCAACACTTCAGTGATGGAGATATATCATATTATATGATATAATCATCCAATATGTTATAGTCTTAAAATAGACTACAAACCAACTTGATGAATTACATCTCTCCTTGCATGAACTAACTTAATACTCACTATGCATGTTAAACAGAATTAATAAACTATTTATTGAACTCGTAAAATGTCATAAACATTGCTTTAGGGCATAACCCCAACAATCTCCAACTTGCACTACAAATAATGGAAACTTTTTCTTAACCCCATTCCATTAATATGTGTATCAAAAGCCTTCTAGAGAAGTGCTTTGGTAAAGGGATCTACCATGTTCGCTGCAGATGCTATCTTGGTGACATTGATGTCACCTTCACTTGCATAATGTCTGATGACATTGTCATTTCCTGATGTAGACTTACTCTTATCAGCATCTGGGTAAAAATCTAAATCAGTATAACCATTTTGTACTAGATCATTTCCACCGTACACTAGCACATACTCTTTGGTTCTCTATAGATACTTCAAAATGTGCTTAACCGCTATCCAATGTGAATTTCTTGGGTTAGATTGATACTTGCTAACCATTCCTACTACAAAATAAATATCTGATCTGTTGCATTACATTGCATACATGAGACTACTCACTACCGAGGATTATGGTACTTTCTCTATACCTTTCACATCATCATGTGTCTTGGGACATTGATATTTTGAAAGGTGAATTCCATGTCTGAAAGGTAGTAATCTTTTCTTGAATTCTGCATATAAAACCTTTCTAGTATTTTATCTATGTAGGTCACTTGAGATAATCCTTTCAACTTAGACTTCCGATTTCTCAGAAGTTTGATGCCTAAGATGTAATTGGCTTCTCCCAAGTCATTCGTACTAAATTGATTAGATAACCAAATTTTGACAGAGGAAAGTGTTCCTACATCATTCCCAATGATTAAGATGTCATCAACTAGAAATATCACTTGTTCCTGTCTTATCCTTTTGTAAACACAAGCTTCATCAGGATGTTAATCAAAACAAAGGGGCTTGATTGCTTGATCAAATCTGATGTTCCAGCTTCGAGATGCTTGCTTAAGTCCATATATGAACTTTTGCAACTTGCATACCATATGTTCTTGACCTTCTGCTACAAAATCATTTGACTACTATATATATGTCATTTCTTGAAAATCCACTTACACCCAATAGGTTTAATATTAAGTGGTGGATTCACAAGTTCCCAGACTTGATTAGAATGCATAGATTCTATTTCATCTTTTATAGCCTCTTGCCAAAGTCTCGAATATGTGTTACTTATAGCTTCTTTGTAGTTTGAAGGATCGATCCGTATCTGGTTCCTCAGGGACAACTTAAAAGGTTTCTCCTAACAATACGAATTTTTCGTATTTGCTAGGTGAAAGTCGGAATCTTCTTATTCTCCCACTATGATGAGGCTCTGGTGGAGGAACTGGTTCAACCGGAGGATTTAGCTGAACCGGTTGTTCAGGTTGAGCTGGTTCATCTGCAGAAACCAGCGGTTTTGGATCAACCGCTAGTTTTTGCTATTAGGAAAGTGCTGGTCTATTGATTCCGGTTGAACTGGTAGATCAGGCTAAACCGGAGGTTCTTGCTCTTCCTGAACCTGTGCTAGATTAGGTGCACCTTCTATTTCAGTATGTGTATTCCTGGATAATCTAAATGCTTCTATTGCACCTCTATAAGATTGCTGAGTCACGGTGGTTTGATCCATGAATATGGGTAGACTATACATACCCATACTCACAAGAAGTGAGTTAGGAATATGTCTAACTCACACTATCGTTGTGTCTTCCTCTCTTCAAACATGACCTTACTTTGAGGCTTATGATCCATAATGTAATCCTCTTCTAAGAAGATTGCATTCACGCTTATAAACGCCTTCTATTCTCTGGGATTGTAGAACAGATATGCTATCGTTCCTTTTGGGTACCTACAAACACGCACACTTCCGACTTTGATTTCATCTTGTTCGACTTTCCTTTCAGCATGTGTGCTGGACAACCCTAGATGTGGAGATGTTGCAAACTAGGTTTTTTACCTGTCCACAACTCACTGGGTGTCGTAGGAACTGCCTTGCTAGGAACTAAGTTCAGTAGGTATGCTGCCTTCTCCAAGGCATATCCCCAAAATGAAATAGGCAAGGAGGTATAACTCATCATGGACTTTACCATTTCTAGTAAAGTCCAATTTCTTCTTTCTGCAACACCACTTTATTGTGGTGTGTCTGGTGCAGTGAGCTGGGGAACGATTCCATGCTCCACTAAGCATGCACCAAATAGGTTCGAGAGATACTCGCCTGCTCGATCAAATCGAATAGCTTTCAATCTCTTACCTGTTTGGTTTTCGACCTCAGTCTTGAATTCTTTGAACTTTTTAAAAGATTCAGACTTATGATCATGAGGTAGATGTAGCCGTATCTAGAGTATTCATTAGTGAATGTGATGAAATACTCATAACCACCTCTAGCTTTAACATTCATTGGTCCACATACGTCCGTGTGCACCAATTCTAATATTTCTTTGGCTCTTATACCTTTCCTAGAAAAGGATCTCTTGGTCATTTTTCCTTCCAGACAGGACTCACAAAGTGTCTCTGGTTCAATGTCCAATGAGCCCAAGGGCCCATTTTGAACTAAGTTTTTGATCCTGTTTAGGTTAATTTGCCCATGTCTAAGATGCCGTAAATATGTAGAATTTATTGAAGGTACCTTCCTTTTAAGAGAAGGAGGCTGAGTCATAACTTTCTTGTTGTAAACAGAGAGTATGATAGGAGAAACTAAATATAGACCATCAATCAATATGTCAGAAGCTTTAATAAAACTACCTCTATTAATAAAAACCCTGGTGGAATCAAATTTCACTGTCAAATCGTCTCTAGCGAGACATTAAACTGAACTTAAGTTCCGTCGAATATCCGGCACATAAAGACAATCTTTTAAAACTAAAGTACTATTCTCTCTATCACTACCACTAGTAAGAAGACGGACATGTCCGATGGTGACAGCTGCAACTTTTGCCTCCGATCCCAGATTCAAGTAGATTTCCCCATTATTAAGTTTTCTAGTTATCTGGAACCCATGCAACGAATTGCATACATGATTAGTGACTCAAGAATCAATGCACCATGAGTCTTATGCATTATTGGCAATGTTTACCTCGACAACAAATGATTGAAATATACCTGAAGATTTCTTCTTTGCCAGAAACTCTCTGCAATTGCGCTTCCAATGTTTAGTCTTACCACAGTGGAAATACTTTCCCTTAGGCTTTGACATTCCCTTGTCCTTATTAGCATCATGAGTTTCAGCTGTATCATTTATTTTCTCCTTCTTGTTCTTCTTGAACTTTTTGCCTTTCGACTTCAGTCCAAATGAACCCTCAGCTATATGAACATTTCCTGGCTTTCATTCTCTTACAATCTCGTCCGCCACCATCAATTGGTTCATCATCTCAAGTAGAGATGATGTCATCTTGTTCATGTTGAAGTTCAACTACTTGAACTGAGAGAAGGATAGCGGGAGAGATGCAAGAATAATGTCGTCCTTGAACTCGTGGTCAAGTTTGGATCCTAGGGTCTCGAGTTCGTAAAATAGACCCATCATAATGAGCATGTGATCACGTACTTTGGTCCCTTCAGCTAGACGAGTATTCATCAGCTTCCTAGTCGCTTCTTGTTTTGCAGGACTATGCACTGAAAACATTAGACGCAGTTCCTCAATGATATTCTTGGCTATAGGGTTGCTCTCAAACTGTTGTTGAAGCACATTGGATAGAGAGGCCATGATATAGCACTTGGCCATGTCATTAGCCTTCATCCATTTTTGATAAACTTCGCTAACATGCTCAAATGCATCTGGACTTGGAACCTCGAGACAATCCTTAAGTAAAATGAACTTATAGTCCTGAGTAGTAAGCACTATATCCAGATTTCTTTTCCAGTCCACAAAATTTGGTCTGGTCAATTGATTCTCTTTCAGAATAATGTGTAACGGGCTGAAACTCGACATCTATTAACATGCAATTAAAACAAAAGTAAACTACAGTGAGATAATATGAATTTGAAAAACTTTTGTTTATAGTAATTCCCTTTAATTACTATAAATATCGGATAACTGATTGTGTATACATACATCAATCCTTGAAAATATCTATATGTATACCAAAACAGTTGAAATCCCATCTCATCGAAAAAACTTATCTTGACATCTCATGTCAAAGTTATTTTCGACATCCGATTTTGTTTTGAACCTTAAATCAATGATAAATCTTCGTTCCTTGGGGAAGCATTCTTTATTCATTATTTAGTTAAGTGTGATCCACCATCTCAGTTCTGAATACTAGACGTAATAGAAATAGTCTCCTTTGGGAGATCTCTTTCTATACTCTAGTCCGAGCACCGTGCCAGTACAGCAATCCATGCCAATAAACTGCTAGGATGTACTATTTCTTGGGGCAGTAGACCTCTAGCCTTGTTCTTGGACCGGTGGTGAAGGGTTGCGGGATTGTGTTTCTATGAACACAGTCCCTCTCTCACTTAATTAATTAAATGAGGGATATCTATAAAATTATGTATCTCACTAAACATACATTATATGCATTTAGTTAATAATACATCTAAATAATTAATTTATTAATATATAATGAACTTACAATTTTTAAAAACACTTTCTCAAAGGTTCTTAAGAGTAAGTAGGTACCTTAGGATCACATTGCATTGGGTAATAAGTCACAAAACACTGAAAATACCTAAAAATAATATTTTTAAATTTTCAGTTTGTCCTAAAAACTCTCAAAAAGCATGTATCTATGTCCAAATGGGACCCACGTGCGCTGAACCAGAGAAACCAGAAGAGAACCGACTCAAAAACTCAAGAAAAAGGCCTGAACCAGTCCGGTTCAGTTCTTGGTTTGGTTTGGGTCAGACCGGACCGAACTGAACCAACTAGAACTGATCGGCTGACTTGGTCTGACCCGAGTCAGACCGTCCAGCCCGTCTGACTAGGTTGAGTCAGACGAGTTAAACCTGGTCAGGTCTCGGGTCGGGTCAGTGGGTCGAGTCACCAGGTCGGGTTGCCGGATCGTCGGGTCGGGTTGGCGGGTCGGTTAATGGGTTGACGGGTTGGGTTGGCGGGTCAGTTTGCGGGCCGGGTTAGGGTCATTGGATTGGGTCAGACGGGCTGACCAACCCTATGCCCTAACCCTACCATACTGGGCCTGGGCTCTTTAAGTTTTAGAAACCCTGTTGGGCTTTAACTTAAGCCTATTTTATAACTTGTTTTGATTTGTTTTAAACTAATACCGGGCCTTACCTTTAAAGCCCATTAGTACTTATGCAAAACTAAAACTAATTATTTACACCAATCTCATCCCTAGCCCATTAGCAACCGAACCTAAAACCCTAAACCTAATTTCTAAAAACTTATCAGTAGGTTTTTAGAAAACCTTTCCAACCGATTTTTTTATTTATTTAAAATAAATAAAATATTTGTAACTAAAACTTTCTAAAAACTTAATTTTAGAAAATGAGTTTTATTCCAAATAAAATCATTTTTAAAAATTATCAACACTTTTACCAAAGAGACTTCACGTGCGGTACCATGTCCGTGTCGGACACCGACTCTCGGCGGACACAACCACAATTCTAACAATTGATATCATAGATCAACATAAATTAATTAATATGTTCCTAATCAATTTGTGACCAATTGGGATCATACTAATTTAGAGCCTTTTAGGGTTTAATTATTTAATCACATTAAACAAAATATTTAGGATTTCCAAAACCCAATATTTAGAGCCTTTGTACACTTTTGTGCAAAGGTGTACATCAAATCTAATTTAAACAGAATAAAATAAATAGGCCAGGAAAACTAAGAACTTCGTTTCTTTCCCTTTACATGTCTCCATATCCTATATATTAAACTAGAACATCTATGCACACACATATATCATAACCAATAATTAAAGAAATTAATCTAGGTCAATTAATCCATGATTTGAGCAAAATAAAATAGACCCATTAACTAGATTGGATGTGGCTCTGATACCACTATTGGGAATCGATTGTACCAGTTAAAAACACAGCGAAAAAAGTAAGGTTTAAAAATTTAACAAATTTCTAATAGAACGTCCAACCCTTAATGGGATCTAAACAGAGAAGGATGGAAATCATACCTTTAAAGCGTGAACTGTAACCCTAAAACTTTGTTGTTAGATGATGACGATCCCACGAATAGATCTACTGAATCGGATCGTCGAACTTGCACTTCAGTTGATGAGAAAACTGCTCAAAACTTAAACCAAAAACCTAAAAACTCTGCTGGAATATTTTGGCTATATCTTTCTGCTCGTTAATCCGTTTGCCTAGTAATATATGATTTTAATAAAAAATTTAATTTCCTGCAACTTTTCTAGAAATAGATGTCCTTCAATTCCTCTCCGAAGTGCCTCAAAATCGACTTCTTCTTCTTGCGGGATTTTATTACGTATTTTAGAAATCCAAAACCTATGGTTTTTCTTTTTCTCTTACCTTGAAGTAATATAGAACACACACAGATAGGAAGAGGGGAGAGGGTGATGTTTTTTCCTATGGTTGGGGTTATATAGAGAGGTCCCCAATCCCTATCCTATACTAAGTCTAATTAGGTCTAAGTGGGTCTCAAATTTTTAGGCTTTTAAATATTTAAAATTCTAAACTTAGTGTCTCACACAAAATAGAATCATTAAATATTTTAATTACAAAAACTCCCCTAAATATTTGTAACTGAACCCTCTATAAAGTGTGGATATTATAAAAGAACCCTTCCACTGTTATTACCGCAATTAAGTCCCTCCACTATTTTCCGACGTTCGTAAATGTCCCTGGCTTTATATTTATTTACTTGTCAGTATCTAGGGTGTCTTTACATATTTTGACCCTGACCATCACCGATGCATTAACTTCTTATGATATAATAAATCTCCTAAATAATTTAGGAGACAGCTGGCCCGTCTAGATCATCAGAACCTACAAAGTGATTCAGGTGAACGTCATTTTATGTGGACTCCTTATTGAACTAACTTATTCCTACTATGGAATAAATGACCATCCATCTTACTCAAAATATTGGATCACGTTTTCGTTTCTGTCCTTACTAATTAACAAAACAAAAAGGTCACTACTCTCATGTAAATTATATGTTAATTCTCAGGATTAAGAACCAATTACAATAACAGTAATTGTTATGATTATTTATTATTAACTGACATTAAATAATAATAATCATCTTTTGACCTGTTCAATGTAATTTTATTACATCAACATATTGGACTAGGAGTCAACACTCCTCTGATGGAGATGCATCGCATTGTATGATATAATCATCCAATATGTTATAGTCTTAAAATAGACTACGAACCAACTTGATGAATTACATCTCTCCTTGCATGAACCAACTTCATACAAGTAATTCATCTGTTATATTATACTCACTATGCATGTTAAACAGAATTAATAAACTATTTATTGAACTCATAAAATGTCATAAACATTGTTTTAGGGCATAACCCCAACAGACAAGGCTTTTGGTTATTGACAAGAGTCACGGTACTCAAGGTGTGGTAGAACAGACAAGGTCGTTGGAATGGTAAATAGTGAAAACCTCTGTCCCGACCTCAATTTCTTCATCCTCGGCAATGCTAACCATTTAGCGTATTCAATCATTTCTTCCTCACTTCCTTCTATGACTTTAATAACTATGATATCCTTTCGCCAATCAATACATTCTATTTTAGCATTCCATAATCTTTCATCACCAACATGACGAAAGTATAATGCAATAAAATGCTCAAGTTTCGTAATAACATGAGCACAGGTCATCGCATATCCTTCCTTCTCTAAAGTAAAACCGCCACTATGTATTGTAAGAAATGGGAGGTTCTTCTGCATTTGGGTCAGCAACATAACCCTTCGAGGGTTCTTTGGTTTCACATTCGATAAAAACTACAGCCTTCTTCAGTTTCTCATAAAATTGAAATCCTTCCCGCGGAGAAAGGCAAGTTTCGTCCTCTGGTTCAAATGTTATCTCCATATAACTAAAATATAAAGGAAACAACACAATGGAAGATTTATAAAATGCATTAAATATAAAAAGATTAACCCCATAACAGGGAAGAATCAAGAGATACAGAGAATATAAGCAATAAATTAGAAAGAATTATAAGTAGGGATGGGATGACACAAGTAACACTAGGAATCAAGGAAGAATCAACTGAAAACAAAATAATGAAGACGAGAGCTGATTGATTCTACCTATCATTGGAATAATAAAATCTGATTTTTGAAGAGCAAAAAAAATAAAAAAAAATAGAAAAGTTTTGGTAAGACCCCAAAGAAGAACTCAATTAGTCCCACAGTGGGAAATAGGAAAGATCTGATCCGTAAAGATCGAATAAGGAAATATCTAAAAATGAAACCAAAGAAACAACAAAAAGCTTTAGCTGAAAACAAAATAATGAAGAACAATGGATGAAAAAAGGGTGAGTAGAACTATTAATGTTATTTAATGTTCAAAGTAGAAGTATTTAATTAATGGTGAGTACGTGGAACCATCGATTAACGTCCCCAATTTTCTTTCTTTCTCCTTTACTACTTTTCATTGGGAGTTACTTTCTCCTAGGAAGCTGTTGTTACTCTTCTTTTTTGCTTTTGATTCTCCCTCGTGTGACTTGGGGATGCCAGCACAAAGGAACTCTTGTAAAACAAAACTGTGTAATGCAAAATTAAAAAGCTTTAATGTGGTGATGTATAATCCTATTACTCTCCCTTTTGCATCAGCCTGTTGAATCATTTCTTTCTTATATTTATCTTTGATTATAATAATTGCAATGTCTTTTATCCAATCAATAACTACTACTTTAGCCTCCCATAGTGTTTGTAACACTCGAGATTTTTCTACATAGACTTAAGCATGGGCTTAAGGCCCATGACCCAAGTAGGCCCAACTAGTGTTAGAAAGGTGTAAACCTAAAGAGAGAAACCTAAGGGTATCGAAAAAATAAGCTTTGCTAAAAATATCCATAATGCATGAGTGATATACATGGAATGTATATAAGGGGGAAATGAGCTCAAAAATGATTTGCAAAATGAATCTTGCATAAAAGGTTTTCAAATATTTTCAAAATATTTTACGAAACAAAACCAAAAGTTTTCAAAATCTCTTTGAGAGAGAGATTAGGGGTTATCTTGTAGAAATGAGCCATAAAACCCTAGAAATGAACCTTCGTTTTGAAAAACCAGAGAAATGAAATTAAAACTAGGGTTATGTTGATCTACAATTAATGTAGAAGTCAAAATATAACTTAGAATAACCTCAAACACTAATCATTTCTACGAGTTTCTAAAACGTAGAAATGCCACAAGTCACCTAGAAATGAAATGAACCTAGAAATGAATACTTCGGAGCTAGAAATGTTAGTGGACACTTCAAACCCTAGGATTGAGGAACTTAGAAATGAAAATGATGGATCATTTTAAAACATTAGGGTTTCATTAGAAATAAAGTAAAAAATTAGAAATGAAATTAGAAAAAAAAAATGAGGATAGAAATGAAACCAAAATGAAATGAGAAGAGATGGTAGAGTGGAACTAGGAAGTTTTGATATGGGGTGACCAAGTGGTGGATCCCACATGTCAAAAATGTGGGCACAAGGGGCTGCCTTATGCGCCACCTATTTTGTAGGAATTAGGTTTCCAAAAACATTAAAAATTCTTAATTTAAGATAAATACTAATTTTAGTAAGTTTCTAAAAAGATGATAATTACTAATTTTGGATAATTATTAGTATAGCTACTAAAATTAAAGTAAATCCTAAATCTTAGTGAACAAAGAATGAATCTAAACCATTAGATTATAATTATCTAAAAGTTACTAAATTTTAGCCATTAAAATAGTTTCCAAAACCTAATAAACTTAGGTTTCCTTATTTATCTAAAAGTTGTAGTATTTAATGTGAACCATTAGATGGTTTAGGGATTTAATCCTTGCCATATAAAATAAAATAAAAACCTAATCATCTACTGTAAAAATCGGCTCATATATAGAGAAATAAATTACTTAGTTTACAAATTTAAAAAGAATAAAAGAGATAAATAAGAGTTGGAGATAAATATGGATTAGAGGTAGAGTTAGGATAAGTTTTATAAACCAAAAAGGGGGGGGATTGGAGTGGCTGAACCCTAGATATAGGGGGCTGGTCGACCACGCCATCCCAAACCCAATCTTCAACTTTCAAGTTTAAAAAAAAAGAAAAGAAATCCCAAACCCCCTAGCCTAGCCAATTTCTCTATATCTCTCTCGCTCTCTCTCTCTCTCAAACCCAAGTTTGAAGAAGATTAAAATCCATTCAAGTTAAAGAAAGCTTGGAGTATTTAAAGTTAAAGAAAGGAAAGAAAGAATCAAGTCAAAGCCTCGTGGAATCTAAGCGAAAAAGTTAGGGAGAACCACCATCCTAAAACTTATTTTTTCAGAATTCTCCGTTTTTCTTTATTGTTTTTTAAAATCATATGTTGCTTTTCAAAAGGTTTTTGTTTATGAATTAAAGAGTATTTGAGTTAGGTTGTGTGGTCATGAGTGAAAGATTAAGAAGCTACTATGAAGTTAAAGTGGAAGATGAGAGATTTAAAAATAAACTTTAGTCTTTGTGACAATTATCTTAATGACTCATTCTCAGTGGTGCTCCAATGTGAGGCAAAAGATGATAATAATACATCTAAAACGTCAGTTATCTTAGTGACCCCCGTCTTCGTGACTTCTCCGCATATGAGGTATATCTGAATTTGGTTGGCTTCCGTATCAGCCCTGACGAAAAGTGGGAAGATTTCTAATGTTATAAATATTATAATATGAAGATGTGAGTAAAAGTAAGCATAAAATAATGCAGCTACTTCTATCATATTCATACTATTGCATCTTGTTTATTTCTTTATAGTTAAGAGTAGTTGTTTTTTTTAAAATAAACATATTTTCTATGGCTGACATCAAAATTAATTTTCAAAAGTATTTTTGAAAAGTATGTTTTGAGAGAATAACCATAAGTGGTTGAATAAGTTTAGAAAAAAAAAGAGTATATTTGTGAGGTTTTCAAAAAAAGAAAGATGGTTTCAAAAAAACATTGTTTGGATGGGTTTTTATGGCAAAAAGCTTGTGGATTTTCTAAAAAGGTGTTAGTCCACTACAAGAAAAAACCCCTATTACAACGTTGGATTAACGTTGTTAAAATATTTTTACAACGTTTTAGCAAACATTGTGATATTGGGGTGTTGTAAAAAGTAGGAGACTTTTCACAACTTTGTTCTAACATTGTAACCAACGTTGTCAAAAGTGCTATATACTTGTAGAAAAAATTTGTCACAATGNGAGGATGTAATCCTAAGTCCCATAACTTTGTGCCATGACCAAGTGACAGACCCTTGTACTATAACCAAGTGCAATGACCAAGTTTACATGCTATTGTGCCATGTCATTATGATGTTCCCTTGTGCCTTGCTATTGTGGCGTGTCATTGTGCCAAGCTATTGTGTCTTGCCATTGTGCCACGCCCTTATGATGTACCCTTGTGTCTTGCCATTGTGATATCCCCTTGTACTATGCCATTGTGTCATGCCCTTGTGTCGTACTCTTGTTCCATGCACATGTGCTTTGCCATTATCCCATGCCATTATGTTGTGCCCTTGGGCATTGTTATTATAATGAGCCCTTGTGCCATGCCATTATATTGTGCGCTTATTGTCCTTGTGACATACCATTGCGTTGTGCCCCTTGTGCCATGCCATTGTTTTGTGCCCTTAAGCCATACCATTTAATTGTTGTTTCTTTGTGCCATGAACAAATGATGTGTTTTGTGCCATATGGTATATCATGAATTTACAACGTTGTGAAAATGTAATTAAAAACTGATAGCTTATAACGTGGTATAAACGTTGTTAAACATGATTGATTTTACAATGTTTAGGAAACATTGTTAAACACGACTGTTTTACAATGTTTAAGAAATATCGTTAAAGATAAATATTTTAACTACATTGGATGAACGTTGTTAAAAATAAATATTTTACAACAACGAAAAAATGTTGTTAAATATAAGATTTTACAACAATTGTCATGAAATGTTGTAAAAAAAAAGAGAATTTTTGACGTTTTAAAATTAAAGGTTGAAATCACCAACATTTTACAACGTTTTTATTACAAAAGTTGTAAAATACCTAAGTTTTTACAACATTTTAAAAAAATGTTGTAAATGAAACGTTGTAGTAGGGGTTTTTTCTTGTAGTGGTCATTGACCTATATTTTGGTTGTACCTGCTGAGCTTTGCTCACCCTATGTTTTTACCCCCTACAGGAACAAGAAGAAGGACACGAAGTTTCACCAGAGAACTTGGGCAGAAATTGAAGAACTAGAAGTACGTACCAAGAAACTTAAGATCGACGGATAAAGAAAATATTACTAGATCACATGGGATATGGGGATTTGTTTTGTCTTACTTTGTTTATTATGATTAAACTATGATTAGTTAGTTAGTTTTGAATTGAGTTATTACACGATGACAAAGATACTTGATTTAGATTGAATAAGTTGAATGGTATGATAGTTTTGATTTATAATGACATATGACTTAATGTTTTCAATACGATGCATGTGTTAAATGGATGTTATGCCTTCTGTAATGTTGTAAACTAGATCTTGATGAGTAATTCTAGAAAGTTTCAACTTATTTCAAGATTAGGAAGATGACCTTTTGTATTCTCAAACTTTGACTATGGTTGCTGGAAAATCCAGAATTCCTGCAATAGTCTAAGTTGAACACAGTTTTTTTGTAAAACCATAGAGAACTAGCTTCGGGTTAAAACATAGAAGTTTTAGTTCTATATGTCTAGTTTCCAGAGAACCTACCCCATAAAATTCTGAATTTTGGTTAGGGAGTAATGGTCTGATTTTCGCCACTGATGCTATAACTCTAACATCAACTATTTCAAATAGTTTTGTCTTTAACCATTAGTTTTGAAGACTTTAAGCGTTTGAACACAAGTAGGGTGATTAGTAGAGACTAAACCTAGAGAATTAATAGTTATACATAGTATTCAACTTAAGTATTAGGTAATTCCATCTACCCTCAGTAATATCTGAGGCCTGGGTCGTGGATTCGACTCGAAAAGTGGGTCAGACCATTGGGATCCGGGTAAGGGTGTTACAGTATTTCACCTATATGACGAAAGAATAACCCCTCAAAATGTATGGGTTTGGCAATGATATGAGCACAAGTCATTATATGCCCCTCCATCTCCAATGTAAATACTCCATCATGTACTGCAAAAGTTTTAACCTCAGTTGTGTTCGAGTAAACAACATATCCCTTTAGGGGATCATTGGCTAATTAGACACTCAATAATAACAACAACTTCTCTTATTTTCTCATAAAATTGAAATTTCTCATGTGGAGAAAGACGACTAGTGTCGTCCTCTGGTTCAAATTTGATCTCTATATAGCTGAAATATAAAGAATAAAAAAGAATTAAACAAAAAGAAAGATTTAATAATGAAATCAACGATTCTATAAAACAGGAAAGATCTGATCAGTAAAGATTGAATAAGGAAATATCTAAAAATGAAACTAAAGAAACAATAAAAAGCTTTAGCTGAAAACAAAATAATGAAGAACAGTGGATGAAAACAGGGTGGGTGGAACTATTAATGTTATTTAATGTTCAGAGTAGAAGTATGGAATTAATGGTGAGTACGTGGAACTATTGATTAATCTCCCCAATTTTCTTTCTTTCTCCTTTACTGTTTTTCATTGGGAGCTGCTTTCTCCTAGGAAGCTGTCATTACTCTTCTTTTTTGCTTTTGATTCTCCCTCATGTGACTTAGGGATGCTAGCACAAAGGAACTCTTACAAATCCATGTGGAACCAGATTTTGGCCAAAGACGGAAAGTTGTGCGGCTCTGATACTAGTTTCACAGGGATCTGACGGAATATTTTTCGATAATCAGAGAGTGATCTATGAATTTTTAATTAACCACTATGCAACAACAGTTAGTTTACGCGTACTCTTTTAAACCTATTATTTTATGTGTATTTATTTTCCATAAAAATAATTTAAAAATGTTGCGAGAATGTAAACATGAGTACGAATGCGTCTATATAAGGTGCATTTGTTTTGAGTAAGTAATGAAGAGTAAAGAAGTCTGCAAAGACAGTAAACCGTAATAGCACCACCGTTGAACCTTGTGGACACTTAAGGTTCATTGACCCTAGGTTCCCTTGCACGACCACGTGGTTCGCGTTGACCAGTTGATCGGGATAACAATGTGGGTTATATTGACTATGAGTTGACCTACAAGTTGACCCTAATTAGACCACTTGACTTGGACCCAAGACCCAGATAGTTGGACTCGTTAGTTCGAGCCCAAGCATGTTAGCCCAAAATGTATTTCAAAACCCACCCAAATAACATCTTGGGCTTTGGTTATTTATACCCATGTAGGGCGTAAATACACCTAAAAGTGCGGGATATTATAAAAACACATAAAAATGGGTAGTCCAAAAATTTTAGGGTATTACGCCTATCTTGAATATCCAAAAGTTTAAAAGGAAATAAAAGTAAACAGAAACTAAAACTCTATTTTTGTGCTTTCAAAACCAATAATAAAATGAACTTAGATAGGAGAAGATATTGTAAAAAAATTGGCAAAACTAAAGAGTTTGGAGGATGTGGTTCGAACCGTAAGGGTTTGATATGCTTTTTGGCATGTCAGTAGAATGTGGTCCGAACCGTGCCCAAAGTCAAGTCACCAGTAGAATGCACTTCAAACCGCAGTTCGAACTACCTATGAAGAAACTTGTTATTTTATAGGAACTTTCAATTTTGAGTTCATTTTGGATTGGGTTTCTTCCTATAAAACTATAAATAAGGTTTCTAAGGGGTTTCTAGGGTAAAGAGAGAAAGGGTGAGAGAAACTTGTGAGTGAGAGCTTTTAAAAATTGAGGGTGTGACAACTTTTGTAAGTGATTATGAGGCTTTTCTCGTAGAGTATGTGCTGCCATTAAAGGAGAGCGGCTTGTAACTGTTCTTTGTTATTTTCATTATAATTTTTTTTTGAATAGAGTTATTTATATTATAGTGGAAAGGAACATCATCGTTCGTGGATATATGCAATCTTGCTGAACCACATAAATCTTGTGTGCCGTATGTGATTGCTTTATTTTTCCGTTTAATGTTCTTATTTGCATATTAAATTCATCTTAAATAATTGATCGATTCCCAACAAATATTACTATCATCCTTAACCCATAAAGATGATATAAGAGGAATATTTAAGTGTTTTGGTGGTTAAGAATGTATGACAAAGACATTTCTTTTAATGATGTTTATATCTTATGTTCAAAAGTGGGGTACATCATGGTATTCGTAATGGAAATCACCTATGTAAGCGTAGAACCAGGCGATTCTATGAGAATTTTAGAAGTTAAATTTGTTGGGAATCGATTATACCAGTTAAAAACGCAGCGGAAAATTAAAGGTTTAAAAAAACGTTAATCGATTCCTAATAGAACGTCCAACTGTTAATGGGATCTGAATAGAATAGGATAAAAAGTATACCTTTGAAGCGTGAACTGTAGCCTCAAAAACTTTGTTGTTTGCTAATGTTGATCCCACGAACAGATCTAGCGGATCGGATCGTTGAACTTGCACTCCAATCGATGAGATAACAACACACAACTTAAACCCAAGACCAAAAACCCTGCTAGAGTATATTTGGTATATCTTTTTGCTCGGTTATCCTTTTTGTCTGTATGATATATGATTTTTGTAGGAAATCGAATTTCCTACAACTTTCCCAGAAATAGCCGACCTCCAATTCCTCACCGAAGTGCCTCAAAAATCGACTTCTTTTCTCTGCAGGATATTGTTTCGAATTTTGGAACTTAGGGTTTTCTTTTTCTCACCTTGAAGTAACTAGATCACACATAGATAGATGAAGGGGAGAGGGTGACGTTTTTCCTTATGGTTGGGGTAAAAATCAATGCCCCTCTCTATCTATTTATATAGAGAGGTCCCCAATCTCTATCTTATGCTAAGTCTAATTAGGTCTAAGTGGGTCCCACACTTTTAGGCTTTTAAATATTTAAACTTCTAAACTTTGTGTCTCACACAAAATAGAATTTAAATATTTTAATTACAAATAACTCCACCAAATATTTGTAACTGAACCCTCCATAAAGTGTGGATATTTAGAAAGGAACCCTTCCACTGTTATTACCGCAATTAAGTCC
>MVGT01001428.1:337585-375926 GCA_002174775.1 Macleaya cordata
TACCTTTTCTTTCTTATGCATGCATGGCTCGTTTGGTGTCTATATTAGGCATGGGGAGGTTTGGTTTATGTCCCCCTCCTACTAGGATTTCGTTATTTGTTTAATAAATCGCCCTCGCACTACCAGTCCTTCTAAACAAAAAAAAACAAAAAAAGACCAACTAACTTTAAACACTTGATACTGTAGTGTGTGTATATATATAAGAGGTGTGTACGTATGTATACTTTGTTGTAGTAGAATTTTAAAAATAGTATGAGTAACATTTCCTTGCATAGGAAAAAATGACGTGGAGGACAGGTTTTTTTTTTTATGCACATACAGTCTGCGGTGCACGTTAGCGCGGTACAAAAAGATAGAAAAATCTTCTGCAGAATAACAATGGTAACCCCTTTTAATGAATTTTAACATAAAAATTGGCATAACTTTCAAAATAGAAATCGGATTTGAACAAAATTTATACCGTTAGAAAGTATTTTTCAAGATCTTAAAACAAGATTAGACATAAATACCAAATTCAAAAAAATAAAAAAAAATAACCCAAAAAAATCTATTTACGAAGCTATAAATACCATAGGTTTTTAACTATGCAAATGCAATTTCTGAGTTTTTTTTACTATGCGATCTATTCGTATAGAGGCTTAGAAAAGTGCAGATGCTCAAAGTATGCAAAAATAGCATGTGCAAATTACAATTTGCCTATGTTTTTAACTATGCAAATATAATTTCTTAGTTTATTTTAATGTAATCTGTTTGTATAGAGGCTTAGAAAAGTGTAGATACTCAAAAGTATGCAAAATAGCCTATGCAAATTACAACTTGCATAATTTATGGATTTTTTTAATTATACAATCTTTTTACATAGTTGAGTTACAAAGGTTTTTCTTTCTTTTTGAATTTGATATTATAGTATTCTCTCATTTTGAAGATCTTGAGATATGCTTTCCAAAAATATAAATTTTGTCAAAATTCAATTTATACATTAAAAGTTATAGTATTTTGAATTTTAAAAAATGTTATTTTCTCTTTCTTCCATGTCACCATTCTATACAAAATAAAAACAGTCAGAGTTTACGTTTTAAATAGACACAAGGGTAGTTTAGGTATGAAAATATGTTAGTTTTAAGACAAAAATAAAAAATGGCTCCTGCATTTACAAAATCAAGGGAAGAACTAGGAATTTTTTGTTGAGGGGGGCTAACATCAAGCTTTGTTAATTAGTAAATGTTCATTTGATGAAAAAAGCGTATTAAACTCATATTTTTCAATGCGATTTAAAATTCACAAAAATATAAACATATCGTATTATTCACTTTAATACATGAGTTATTTGTCATTATTATTGAATTATTTGAAAGATAATTTTGAATTTTACAGTTATATGAGTGATTACACGTGAGCACATATATGAAAAGTGCATCGAAATAAACAAAAAACTGCACCTTGCAACATTAATTTAGTGAGGAGGGATATTTTGCCAAGCTTATTTTGCCAGACGGTGCCAAAAAATTTGTAGGACCTACATGAAGAGATCTAAGGGCAGATTATTAGCGAGGATGTTCTCCTCACCTCAAAAAATCCTCATATAAATTACCCCAATTTAAGACTTCTAACTCCATCAAATATTAGTTTAAATTAATGATATTTATCGACGACCCATAAATCACCCAACTTTTGAAGGGGTTAGAAGTCTTAGAATAATATGATTTTTGGTAAAGATGAGCAACGTGATGAGGAGAGCATATTTACGAAAAATCAGCCCTAATTGGATCGTTCCGGATCCCATAGAAAATTTAAACAACGTTTCTAGCAAAATAAATTTAGCAAAGTATTTCTCTTCCTTTCTATAATTTAATATAATAAACAGATAACGGTGTAAGATGACTTGGACCACTAAAGATGGATATCCACTCTTAAGTCTCTTATGATAAGAGCTTGAGATTTCTAGTATTGGTGGAAATGTTGAATGGGCAAGTTGTAAAGAACCCACTATGTAATTGGTAGATCCTTAAAAAAAAGTCATTGGTAGGTCATAAAAAATGAAATGCCTATAGAACTTACTTAAATATAAATTTGTGGGCCCATGCAATTTTAGGATAGTAAAATTAGTAGGATAATAAAATAAGAAGTTTAATTAGAAGTTGGATAAGTTGAATACAATACACGCATACAACCATAGAGGGCTACTGAATCTACCCGGCTATGTATAAATTGGAAAACCACCAAGTCCTACGTATAAATTTTAAAATTGAAAATTCTACCCGCCACTCTAGTTTGGGTGTAGTTCCGCCACGATACAAAATACTAAAAAGGATGAATGGGACTTATAAAATAAAAAATGCACATTCTCTTCATGAAAACAACTAAAAATCAGAGCTTCTAGTCTAATTTTATGTTTTAAAAATTATAATCTATTTTAAAAAAATAATAATAATAATATATGGAGGGAGCCTGAACATTAGGGCCTAGATAGGCTTAATTTTGATACTTATATACTTCATTTAAATAACCTACATTTTGCATGCTAATATTTTATAACCACTTAATTAATTATTATGGCATGAAATATCAATTGTGTGAGTTAATTTAATCCGTTCCATGTACCCAAATTTATCTTAATTGCTAGCATTGTTAGTAGCTTGCAAAACCATTTTTTCAAACAGCTAACCACCTTAGTTATCTCTTCAACGTTTCATAGAATATCAATTAAGATAGCCCATCTCCGCTTCAAAAAAAAAAAAAGATAGCCCATCAATTAATGCTTTTTGCATGTACTTAATAGAGGCCTTTAATTAAGCTAGTTTTTAATTAACTTAAAAGCAAGCTGGCTATAATTAAGGCTAGTTTAGGAGCTTCTACTAAAGCCCTTAGTTTTTGAATGACGAAAATATCATTTATATGCTAAATTAATGCATATAAATGATAGCATAGTTGTGTTGTACACGTATTATTTTATAATCATGTAATTTTTTATAGGATTAAAAGTTTTATAATGATATAATTTTTTGTGAGGATAATTTACATAGTGAGTATTACGTGATCTTCGTAAAAAATCAGCTATTAAATTATTTCCATTAAAGTGTGGATGGATCCACCTCAATATATAAATCATCAGCTCAACTTTTAAATTCTTATACTTTCTGTTTTTCGTTTTTTTAGGTCATTATTGACTAAAAAGATCAAGTTTATGGGTTGTTCATATATATCCTCAATTTAAACTTTAAACTAACTTTTCATAGGATTAATAGTTTTAGAATAGAATGATTTTATATGTGGATTATCTATATGATGAGGAGATCGTTCTCACACCATTTTGATCATCTTATTGCGGGCCCTACCATATTATTGTGGCACACATTGGGCATTTTAATATTGGCTTAAGTATCAGTCTTTATGTTTAATTAGCATAAAATTACAAACTTGGTGTTCAAAATTTGCCACCA
The DNA here is from genome assembly GCA_002174775.1 of Macleaya cordata. Lineage (NCBI taxonomy): Eukaryota > Viridiplantae > Streptophyta > Magnoliopsida > Ranunculales > Papaveraceae > Macleaya > Macleaya cordata. The sequence goes on from MVGT01001428.1 coordinate 341,026, forward strand.
CCACCACCACCTCCACAATCATGATCACTACGGTATTTATATATGAAAATGGAACGTAATTATAAAAATAAAGTAAATTAATGAATTTAATTTATGGTGAAATTAATTTAAGCTAGTCAGTTAATTTAACCTGGACACGCCAGCGTAATAACTTTGAGGATGTGACACATGGCAGAAGACATGTCTTCTAAACTTGACATGTGGCTTGGAAGGTTTCTGCTATAGTAATCTCTTATACAATTCAGGACGGGGGCAAATTTGTCCTGTTTTATAAATTTCGTCCTGCTTTATAAGCTCTCTCCCTGCGCTCTTAAAAACCAACAGAAGAAACCTTTACTACGGTCCTTCCTGTCTCCTTTCTCTTCTCTCTCTCCTAACCCTCTCCCTCCTGACGCCAATCTAACCCTCTCCCTCCTGACGCCAATCTAACCCTAGCAACCGAAGTTACTACTCAACTTGGAATCTCACCGGTTATGTTGTTGTGGCTGCTGTTAATCTTCGATAGATTCTTTAAATCTCCGATTTCAGTAAGGATTTCGCTAGAAAAATTGTTTACTTGAAGAGAATTTGTAAATTGGTTAGGTTTCCAATTGCCGGAGGTATCCTCAACACCACTTTCTCACTCGACAAGGTTTTGAGCCGTGCCGGAGGCACGGCCATATACCTAGTTTAGTACAGATATAGATAGTTTGTAATTGTTTCTTTTTGTTTCTCTATTTTGGGTTCCCTAGCTTATCTCCGCTACTTTGTAAAAAGGAAAAAAAAAAAAAAGGAGAAAAAGATTATACGAGTGAATAGTGATGGACCCAAATAGCAAAATGTCATCGTCTCCTGGTAGAGTAACAGTTACAAGACAGCATGACAGCAGACTGAATATGTGAATTTCCCAACTGACTGAGCAAATCTGCAAAATCTTAGCTATTAGTGAACTTTTTCACACAAGTGCTTGATCCATGACGTAAAAGTTCTGTAATCCAATGGCTAGAAATCACTAATCAGACCAACTTTTTGGTGTTCGCCGGCCCACCAACAAGTGAACCAAAAGTTCATGCGGCCAAAAGGAATGTTCAATGTGGCATAGTTTTGAATATTCAGCTACCCCCGGGAGCTGGGGATCGCAACCAGCATTGTCTTTGAGTACCTAGTAATCGAAATGCATCAACTTGTATTACTCCAAATCTTTCTTCATTTACTAGTATACATCTGAGTCCCTACATAAAACAGAAGGACGGGAAGACATATATCGTATCCACTATTTACCTTCTTCGATCTTTTTAACTGTGCCAGTGCCAGTGCCATTGCCAGTGCCAGAGCCAGAGCCACTACCAATGCTGGTGGTGGCGCCAACTACCAATGCAGCATCAACAATACGTTCATCAGAAATTCCAATATTATTATCATCACAATTTTCAGCCTTCATTGTTGTTGCAGTTGCAGTTTCCATAATTATTGGCTCCTCGACGGAAGAAGAAGTAATAATAGTAACCACCTCATCAGCATTCCCCTTCGGTTTATGATGTTTCCTTATCTTTTGAACAGGTGTGGAATTGAAATCCCTAGAAGTCCCAACAAGAGAAGGATCTTTACTCATTTCCTGTAGGTCGACGGATGCAAACTCCTTCGAAGCATACATTAATTGCAATCTGTAATCAGTTTCTGGTCGACGACACACCTTTCTCAGTGGTACGATTTCCTGTTATTGAAATGGATCAATATTATTGGTAAGTGGAAAATTGAATGAGTAACCAAACTTGGATCACAGATTAGCATGAGTATCCTGCAACCTAACTAATGTGCAGAAGCACAATCAATAAACCCTTCCTGCATGAATTTCTTCATCTGCATTATGGTTTATAGAGAAGCATTAACTTCATAACAAGGTGCACTGAGGAAAATCAATTTTTCACATCCACTAATCTAATCGGTAAACGCCAATAACGTCCATATCTCTACTTGCCTGCTTCTTGATTAATCAATTAAAAGATACCCACAAGATTCTATCTATCTAGGTGTAACAGTTAGACCCATTTATAAGATACTAGCCACATTTTTTACCCAGAACAGACCATCCAAAATATGGAGATAGGCAATTCCCAGGTCAAGAAGAGGGGGCTAATCTCAGTGATGATTGAAATACAACCCCTTTATTTTTCTAGAGCCCTCATCAGTGTGGAAGCTTAGAAAGCTGCAACGGGAATAAAGTCAAAAGTAGGAGATAAGAAGGATTTGCACCTCAGACTGATCATGATCATAACGCACGAGGAACCTACAACGACATCCTCGTACATCGTGTCTCCATCTTTGTGCATCAAGTACATGGGCGTCTAAGTAAAGAGCCTGTTCTTTACCTTCCTGAAATTTCCAGAGCATGAAAATAGTTTCAGAAATCAGAAGGTTCAATATGATTTACTAATAGAATTCGTACTTATGGGACGCCACCTGAAAACAAAGTATCAAATCGCCAGGAAGTACTGCAACACATTCTGATGCTTCACAAGGGACAGAACATGGTCTTACATGCTTGCGCACATTAACCCACTCATCCTCCTCTGCTCCGAATCCTGCAAATCGAACCCGAACTTCCTGAAACACCCAACATTGAAAAATGAGGGAAATAGATGGATAACCCATTTTCAAGTATCTTCATAATCATGTCTCAAAGTGCTTTATCCCCCTACCAGTTCAGTATATGGTTGGAAGCACTCACCCACTTGCTTTTGAGAGAACAACAAAATCAATCTCTTACATTCTAAATGTTGGGAAAAGCTTAAACATCTCGCATTTGTTTATTTGCAGGTGATCTGTTCATTTTCTGCCAAGCAAGCTTAATGGAAGTGAGAAATTTAAAGAATAGACATTTCTTGTCGCTTACTATGAAGCTATTAAATCTTAAAAATTCTAGAATTATTTTCAGTTAAAAAATTCCTAATAGTCACAGAAGAAGTCTAGTTCAAGCTACGGAGATGGAAGAATTCTCCAAGCAAAAAGGTACCTTGGTTTGACAATATGTTTTTCCAAGTCTAAACATAACAACGTTCAGCATGTGGTGACATTGGCACAAGAGAAAATGCACACCTGGAACGCAAGTGTTCCATCCCAAAAAGTTGAGGTGGTTTGGGTTCAGGAATTCATTTTCTATGATTTTGGCTCTCATGGCCAAGTTGGGTTTCTGCAACTTGAGAGGACGCAAGTCTCTGTGAGCCAACTTGGTTCAATCAATCTATTTTCTGAATGGACCTTTCTTACATGATTAAATCAGCTGCAGAACCATAGTTACTGGAAACTCTACCCCCCCTTGCGTACCGCGTACCGGATTCTTCGTACCGGTTTTGGGTACTCTAGTGAACTAGTACTCTAAATTTGGCATACCCAAATCTTTCACCTTGATTTTTCTAAAATTTAAAAGACAAAAAGTCTAAAAGATTACCTAGTTAACTAGTTTTTATTTCTTGATGAACCTCTTGGTTGTAGGTTTGTCTATGTATATACATAATATAAGACATATATATATTTTTTTATAGATACAGCATCCTGAAAAAGAGTTTTAAAATGAACCACGACCCAAGACTGCGTATCGAAGAGGTATACTCCTAACGTACTGCGTACGCACAAAGTAGCGTACCGCGTACCCATACCCGCACCCCGTATCGGAACGAACCGCGTTTCAGGTAACATTGTGCAGAACCTTTATTTTTGGAATGTGTTCTTGAAGCTAAAATAGTACTCTCAACAGGAGCACGAGGGGTTGCACAGGAATCAGACTTATATTTGGGAGGACACAGGGGTTCTCAACTGCATCCCTTAGACCTGTTCGTCGAACTTCAGTATCTTTTCTGATTTAATTAGTCCTGGAACTAAAAGATGGAACGACATCACAGTGTGGGCTCCTAGAAGAAATGGTGAAGTTACAGTCAAGTCAGCTTACTCAGTGTTATCCAGTCCAACATCAAGCAACCCAGATACCACATCACCAAATATATCAGCAATCCCTATAGAAAATTGCAAAAACAAAACCACTGCTGGAATCAATCTTTTCTCTAATATATATGGCGTTGTTCCTGACTTCCTTCAGGGGTTGTCTTTTATCCTGCAAAATTGCTCAAGAATGGTTAACACTCTAGTCCAAATTGATAGGACGATCACGTTGAAGGATCATTCGACATTAGCAGTCTTTCTGCTGCTTTGAATACAATTCTATTGTTGCTGTTACTTGGAAGCATAAGAAAATGATCGTCTATAAAAGGAAACATCCCAAATCTCCATCAAATGATAAGCAGGGTAGCTGGTGCCTGGTATATGGAAGGATTTGTGAGTAAGCTGGGCTCGTTTACCGACTCCAGTGGTGTGAAACTAACAGTGGAGAACCTTAGTTGCTAGACTCTACTGAGGAAGCAATGGATAGAAGTTATGGTGTCTCACTAGATTCTAGTTGAGTGCTTTGCTGGAATCATTGGAAAAAGAGGGTGTTTCTGGCGGTGAAAGTGGATTCCCAAACGGTTCATCCCACTGAAACTGCTGAGCTGCAGGAGTTTGTGCTAGTTGTGGATATGGCTCTAAAGATGGGCCATACACGTCTATTGATGTGTTTATTGTTATTAGAAACAAATAACTTGCTCCATGGCATGGATGTTTTGGTTCCAGAGATCCACACCAAACTTGGTAAACTTAAGAAGCACCTCATCAGGTTCACAACATGGCATCCAGAAATAGTTTTTGTTTAAGTTGTGACTCTACTGTGAATCGCTTTTACTCAGCTCCTTTTGGTTAGTTGAAATCCTTAGTAAACTACATCATAAGAGCTATACATTTACTAAGGCATGTCTTCATATCTCCTCTAGTACCTCAACCCACATAATTTGCGTCCTTAACATTGTTTTAGAGTGTTGGACCTGCACCAAAACGCTCATTTCCAATGGTGTCACCACTGGCCTTTCTTTTACATAACCTTAACTTTGACCTTACTGTGTTTACTAAAAGGATCCCCCATGGACATGCTCATTTCTAGTTTTGGCTTCCATAGTTTCACAACTCATGAACAATATGCGTAAGCATAAAAAACAAACATAAACCTCATAAAACCCTGGCTTTTGATGAACAGAACCTAAGTCACCTTATTGGTAATCTTCTCTCTCAATATCAATAACTAAAGAAAACTAAAAACTGATTACAGTTTAGAGTCTCGACTATTTAAATAAAAACAAAAGAACCATGGGGCAATGTAAGACACCTTCTGGTTGAATGTGTCTATCATATGCACACGCATCATTTCCCCCCAGGGTTGAGAAGAACTCGTCCTCGAGAGATAATCCTGGTATATATGTTAGAATTCCGGATCAAGCTTTTGAAACATCATCAAAGAATTAACCTGCCAAGGTCGTTTCCACCAGCCATGTAGGTCTAGCAGTAGAATGTGTATCAATCACGCCTACAACACGATTAGGTGGCCCATTATTTCTTCTGCAGGGCAGGCATTATCTCTTGACCTCATTGATTTGAATCATGGAGTTTAGTCTTTACATCGGTGGTCTACTAATTCGACATGTACTGCATGTCGGTGTCCGAAACAGACACGTTGCCCCAAGTGATTTGATTGTGCTTCCTAGACACCACGATGTAGATGACATAATTATCCGGGGTCTAACGAGGGGTGAACCACATTCATCTAACAAAAAGAAATGTTTCTGTGATATTCTAGGTAGCTTATAGTGCCCTCCCGTGTCAATTTATTCACAATGGACAATGAACTGTCATTTTATTCACGACGAGTTGTTACTCCGTATGTTCAATCCGCCAGTCAGCTTGGAGATGTTTTAACCAAAGCCTTGAGTAGAGGGATGTTTTACAATGCTCAAGCTTGAGTGGAGTGTTAAGAGTTTTATTTTTCTTTTTTAGTGTTAAGATGTTTATGGGTTTATAAATAGGAAAGACTTTCGCAGTTTGGCGGTTTGGCCCACTCTCTTTTCTTATCCTAATAGTTTCTTTTCTTTTTTCTATGATAGATTCAAGAAAAAAATAATTGTATTTCTATAGGAAAGAAATGGAATCCCGAAAATTACCGGATCACCCGTCTCAAACATTCTATGAGAAACAAAGGTCGCGACATCATACCTGAGAATCAGAGATTGTAAGAGTTAAAGAAATTAGAACAAGTGAGAAGTGTCACAGAACCTTGTTATATGATGTAATATGAAAAGTAAAAATCAGCACTCAGACCAATGGCAAGAAGATATTACCATGCTCCATCCCTTGCCGACTTGGCTTCAAACTCCACTCGTGCATTATTATCGAAATGATTCCTTCCTACATCAGAAAAGAAAAAGTACATTTAAAAACAATGAGGAAATTAAAGTATGTTACGGATTGGTTGGGTTGAGAGGGGTTTATAGAGAGCCATCAAAATATCTCCCTGGCTGCCAGATTGTTTACGACATGAATGCATATCGGATGTCTAAAAATCACTGTGGCTGACAATTATGCCTGCGTCCTTGTTTAATAAAGTCGGAATTTGGTTGGTACTTTAATTTCTGGCGGCAGGGCTTGCTTAACTGGATACACGGAATTAAATTATTTATTTGAACAAAGAAAAACTAATTGATTTGATTTTACACAAAACAGAAGTACGAATATGAAGTATCTGAAAACTAGACCTCTTTTTTCCCAAACAGACCCTCCATTGTTTATGAGTTACCGACCAAAGGAAAAAAAACAGCACTTAATTAATGAGTCATATATTAATCTCTTTGAGAGTCTAACCTAGATGGCTAGATATAGACCATACAGTCCCCAACTCAACTCACTCAATCAATTTGAGTCTAGATCTAGTGTTCGAGTGAAATCCTTCCCAACAAACTCAACCAAAAACAAAACATGCTTAATCCTGTAGTGGATCCAGGCGCATAATATACTATGATGCGTTTCGTTGGATGTGGATCTTGAGACTGACAAGAATGATGAGAAGAGTAGCTGATCAGATTGTATGAGGATCAATTTGTCAAGTCAACGGTTAAATACTTTGTCTAACCTTGTAATCTATAGATTCATAGTAAGTGTGTATTTTGAACGGGACTAGGTCCCATCGTTTTCCCCATGAATACTTCCACTTCAATATTCTGTGTCATGGACTTTTAATTTTGAGCCTCGTTGAATTACATCAATTATAAATTTATAATTGATCTACGTTGATTAATCAAACTTCTGTTAATTCGACTTGTTCTTGAATTTTTAGAGTAGATCTAGTGTAGCTTGCAGGCTCAGCAAGTTTTTATTGGTAATTCCAAAGTTCATACCACGTCTCCCAGTAAATTATTGGTTGAGTTACAAAATTCCACATTTAAACCCCAACTTTTCAGCTTATATAGCTTTTGAGATGTTGTGGGCACAGTCTCTTCTTTGTAGTAGAGAGGTGTCGAGGTGCCTTCAGCTTACACGGATGTATTATGACAATCACGCTATTATCTATATTGCTAGTAATCCATTGTTCCTTGAGCACATGAAGCATACACAGGATGATTGTAACCTTATTTGTGACCTGATGATGTCCAAGCAGATTATTACTCCTTATGTTAAGTCAGAAGATCAGTGGCTAGATATTCTTACGAAAGCATTGGCTCGTTCTCCATACAGTTGTGTTCTCTCTTTCTCTCTCTTCTCCTTTTTCTATTTCTAACATTTAACTCTATTGATCTCTTAAGAGGAGAGGAAGCAATGGGGATTATATGGGTGTTTTCATTTAAGCACCAATTTGATAACTTAGTTGAGACTCGAGAGGTATAACGCAAGACTAGTGGAAAAAAGGTATACAGAGACATGTACAAGATTGATTATCAGGAATATGAACTAATTAGATTTCACTTGTCTCTAGCTGCCAACCTGATTGACCTTTGCTACGATATTTTGTAGAGAGCCCATTCCTTCATGGAGAGATAGAAGAAAAAGCGTACATTAAACTACCTCCGAGTTTTAAACTGTCTTCAACTAAAGGGCAGGTATGCAAACAGAAAAAAGTATTTTATGGTCTGAAACAGTCACCTCAAGCATGGTTAGAGAGGTATAGCGCTGTTACGAGAAGAAATGGACTGCCAAATAAGACCAAGTCAAATACTCTATCACACTCCCTCAGTCTCATGGCTATTGAAGATGGTCTTCTCAACACAATAATGAAAGAACATAAAGACTATGACTTTGAGAATTCTACCCATACTTCTCAAGCCTCAACACAATGACTATGACTTTTCGACTTCTCAACATAATAAATGAAAGAAACATATGACTATGATAGAATTATACCCATCACAACAAATGAAATAAAAAGCACACTAAAAACTCTCGGATTGGCTGTACTAAGCCCACATAACAACAGTCCTATGACCCATCTTGACTGAACCCAATTATGTAAGGACCCAAGTGGACCTATGCCAAACCAATGTGTGGGCCTTAAAACCCTCTTTTTTACGCCTTTGGTACACTTCCAAAGGTTTCTGCTACTGATCTCCCTCACAACTAAACTAACAAACTGATCTTATAAGCCTTGAGCAATTGAAACAGTGATTAATGGAAGAATCTATAGGTTTGTAGATTTCCCATCTGTTATGTAATTTTGGATTTTGCTTATATGTAGTTACAATGTCATGATTTAATGAACATTTCCATATGCAACTATAACTAATATTAGCTATCCAACTCTTTGGTACTGTATCAGCATGAAGAACACTATGATCTTCATTTCCTTCATTTAATTATTCATTATAGCCTGATGGCTCATTACTTATTAGTGTGCTTTTTCATTTTTTGTCATTCTTACAGCTTTACAAAATTCATTTCGATATCTATATCATCTCTAAAGAAAGATGTAAAATTTCCACACTATTTACATTTAATATTTTTATTTATGGGATTAGTGAAATAGCATCGAACGTTAAGCAAAGAAAATATATAGTATACAAACATTACCTGAAGATAAGGGCGTGCAATGAGGCAAATTTCTATTTAGAGCCGAATCATCACGTGGCATGGATGAGACACTTAGCTTCCCGGGAGTCTTAATCAATTTTGCCTTTTGAGCATACCTCCTATTTTGAAACCAGTTCCACACCTATAAGTATAAGAAAACCTTTAAATAAGCAAAGGTTTAAAACTATCCTCTATATGGACAACTGGACAAGTAGCGTATAATTCAGCTAACCTGCTTTGGTTGCACAACAATCTTTCCTGCTCGACTTGGCGACGCACTACAACAAAAGACAACTGTGTTAACCAACTTAACCTCATGAACTATTGTCACTGTAGCAATAATGGACTCTGCCCACTGTTAATGCTCTCAGAAGAACCAAGCAAGTTAGAAGATGGCACATACCTGAACTTTTCCGCAATGGAACAGACAACATCACGTCCTGGAATTGTATTATTAGCTCCTTGCAGAAGAGCGTCCATTTCCGCAACCTTGAAAAAGAGCCATTTTATTGCAGCAATGAGACTATTGTATAAAAATCACCACAAGTTCTAAACCAGCCAAGCTCATAGTAAGATCCAACTGCCAATTAAATTTTTCATTAAGAGGAACAGAGTACGGCATGCCAAAAACCAAAGGTAGTAGTTTACCACATCCTTAGTTGAAATCGGGCCCATTAATGGATGGTTTTTACAAGATCAATGCATCAAATAAATGTATCGCCTCTTCTATAAAAGATGTAAGAGGATGTAATGTGACATATTGGATAGTATAATCTGTTTTATTTTCTTGGATTCAAGACTCAATTGGGTGCTTGATGTATCCTTCGCATCTAAATGTGTTCATGCATCTTAACCAGATGTATATAATAATTTTAAGCTAAGAAAATATGTTTGATGTTTCTTACCTTCTCCTTGTTCCCTTTTTCTCCAGAATTCTACATGTTATTAGACCTTTTGAGCATGACAACTCCCCAGGTCTATTTTCAAACCAAATGAGTGAAAAGTGATTTTAATCGTCTCTCAAAACTCACAAAAGGCCTGATTGCAACCACTAACAAGTTTTATGGACGACGTCAACAATTTGCATGATCCATTTACCAGAGGAGGCTACCACTCAAATGCGAAACTAGGAACTTACATTGGGGTGGGCTGAAATAGAAGTCTATGCATACATTATACAAAACAAAATTTAAAGTGAAAACTACATATATAAAATAAATAAAAAAATCCAATTTTACCTCGAGCTAGGTTAGTCTAGCTTTGGGTCCGCCCCTTTACCACTTGATTCGTCTTACATTGCATACTAAGTTTGGTGCAATATTTCATGTTTTGAAGGAGCTTATGAATGAGTTTAAGAGATTTTTGGTGTTTTTTTTTTGGAAAAGTTAAATCACCTAAATGGTTCTTCTTGAGGTTTTTTTTTTTAATCGATAAAGCAAAATGTTCTTCCGTGAGGTTTGATCTACAGAAATTGATCCTTGGACCTAAGTCATTGGTACGTCTCTCATTTTTTAGATATCTAATGGCTTGGGTACACCACCTCTTTGCAACAGTTTTCACATTAATTTCTAGGTCTTTTTTTCTTTTTAATAGTTCTTTAGGTGTTTCAAATTGAGATTAGGAGTTCATACTTGGCCACACAATAATGTTAACTCAATGTGGGGATTAGGAGATTCCAGTTTTTTTTTTTTCTCGTTCTTCCATTGGTTTGACCTACTTCAGTTTCCCTCAAAAAAGAAAAAAAACAACATTCCTACTTAAACTACAACTTGAAAGTGTAAGATCAAACAATCCAAGAATCCATTTTCCCAACATAAAAACATCCAGAAAACCATCATTTCAAAAGTATAATCACAATTTTCTAATTTCCATTTTTTTATTTTGATGAGCAGTATAATAACAAGTTTAATTTTTTTTTTTAAAAGAAAACAAAAATCCGACCAAAATCCAAAAAAAAGGAAAAACCCCCAAGGGAAATCAAAACTCAACAGAAGCAAAAAGTACCCTGTTTTAAATTTTCAAGCTTTGATGATTACAGTCGGATAATCGAATAAAATCTTCAAAAAAGAATTGAAAATAGAGAAAACGAAATGAAAAGGCTTTAAAAATCCAGAAATCACTAGAGAGAGAGAGAATAGCAATACCTCGGAGGATGTGAAGCGGAAAGCAGGACAACCACTTTGAGGAGGTCTCCCCATACGATCCAAAACCTTCACTTACAGTAGTAGTAAGTAGTTCTTAAAGAGTTCTCGTTCTGATATGAAAACAAAAACAAAAAAGTCCAGAGCTGAGAAAGACTCTTCCAAATCTTACATGATAATCTGCAGAATCAACCAAGCTCAACCATTTTAGTGTAGTAGTAGAAGAGTTGCCGTAGCAATGGATGGATGGATGATCATGGATTTTGATTTGATTATTTTGTTGTTATACTGTCAGTTGGAGATCTGCTTGGAATACTCTAGTAATAAGATTGAGTTTTTGCCCCCATCCTTGTTCATCTGTAAACTGAATCCTCATTCCTCACCAGATTATGATATGCCCAAAATGAAGGTGGGAATTGTAGCACCCTCCACAAGCCACAGTTTCTAATTTGGGCAACAATAAATAATCTTCTTCTTCTTTTTTTCTTTTTTTTTTTTTTTTTTTTTTTTTTAATGATGATGCTATTATCCAATTATAAGTACAAATAAGGGCCTAAGAGAGTAAGCGCCACTAACTACTGAGAGTATGACCACTAACATGCGAAGAGAATGTGCCATAAACGACGCACTCTACTAATCACACTAGGAGTAGAAATATGTGGCATAGTTCTCTAGGTGAGTGACCAGTCTAAAACATAAGGAAAGTTGGAAGAAACAAGGTGGCTCAAGGAAAGAGTATGCCATGCAGAGAGCAGGGCGGGATCTGAGAATTTGGGAGCCCGAGGAGAACTCCTAAAAACGGAAACCTTATTATTGATAACAAAGTAGCTATAATTTTATTTTATTTTATTTTTATTGTATTAAATTACAGTAACAAAAAATCATTACAATAGAACAACCACAATTAGCAATTAGGGTTTTTTTGAGGACAGTCCCTCGTATAATTATCAATTAGGGATCAGTCCCCGTTTTCTCAAAAAGCTGATATAGGTCCTTTTTTGGATGGAAACCGTCAGTTCCCTTTTTATGGTGCACATGGACAAAACACGTGCACCAGTTTGACGAAAATGCCCTCACTTGTGCACCACGTGAGGGACTGATCCCTAATTGCTAATTGTACGAGGGACTGATCCCTAATTGCTAATTGTATGAGGGACTACTAAAAAATTTTATACTTATATTCTGCATTCAGCTTTGATTTTTTATTCAGTTAGACATTTGAGTGTTTTTATGTAAGTACATGTGGCACTACTCTTTCTTTGGATCCCATTTTGATAAGTAATTTTTGTCATTTTTTTAAACATGCAACCCTACTCTTTCAATATTTTTTTTATTTTTTTATACAAATGGCAATATTTTTTTGTCAAAACACGTGCACCAGCTTAAAAAAATGACAAAAATTACTTATCAAAATGAGATCGAAAGAAAGAGTAGTGGTGCCACATGTACTTACATAAAAACACTCAAATGTCTAACTGAATAAAAAATCAAAGCTGAATGCAGAATATAAGTATAAAATTTTTTTAGTAGTCCCTCATACAATTAGCAATTAGGGATCAGTCCCTCGTACAATTAGCAATTAGGGATCAGTCCCTCACGTGGTGCACAAGTGAGGGCATTTTCGTCAAACTGGTGCACGTATTTTGTCCACGTGCACCATAAAAACGGGAACTGACGGTTTCCATCCAAAAAGGGACCTATATCAGCTTTTTGAAAAAACGGGGACTGATCCCTAATTGCTAATTATACGAGGGACCGCCCTCAAAAAAACCCTTTGCATAGTGATTTACATAGTTAAAAACCCATGCCAATATGCAGAGTGTAATTTGCATGTTTTGATGATCAATAAAGCATTAAAATTCATGGTAAACAAATTCAAATGTATAAACTCATATGTGCAAACTTAACTATTGTTTGCAAATTAAATTTGCATACTAAAAATGAACCAAAAGTTTAGTTTGCATATTGGATATTATATACAATCTGGAAGTTTTTTTCTTAATTTGATATTCATACCTGATCTTGTTTTAAAGATCTTGAAAAATATTTTCCAACGATATAAATTTTATTCAAATCTGATTTTTATTTTTACTTTGGTACAAGGGACTATTGCCCGAATTACAACGACAAGGCAAAGATACACCACTAAGACGCTACTCAGTAGCAATGGGTGTATGAGAAGTGTAGAGACGCTACCAAGATCATCCAAGGAGTCGCCACCACAGACAAAGAGAAGTCGTCATCATAGAAGAAGAGAATTCGCCGCCATAGACAAAGAGAAGCCACCAACTCCAACATAATTAATTACATGAGCCAAATTTTGTGGCAATACCATGGCCTGCAAGGTTTGAATCCACAACCTCCCATGTCATATAAGGAGGGATCCAAATCAACCAAGCAAGCGGTTATTTGTAATCCGATTTATATTTAGAAAGTTATTGTCATTCTTATATTAAGATTACTTTAAAAGGCTTTGCTAATGTGCACCGTTGATTAATGCTTGAAAGGGTTTTTCCTTCTTTTTGTATTGTGATAACATGCATCAAGGACTAAACTTACCAAATTAATAAAAAGGTATGTCCTCTCATACTTTCTTTACCCATGCAAGTTCTCATTCATTCTGTTATTAAATATTTAGTTAAATATAACTATTAAATATTGGGTTGAATATTTGATGGACTCAACTCATTAAACATTTGACCAACTTTAATTAATGTTTCTTTACAAACTCTACCAAATTGAAGTTTCTTTCTTCCTAATTTCACAAATGATGGAGGCGGCTCGGCTCTCAATTCGCATTTTAGGAGCGGGAGTGCCACCCAATCCTAACAAATCAGGCTACTAAGAATTTAACCAATTAATTAGGTTAAAATTTAACTCATCATCGGCTGCCTTTGATCAATTAAATACTACCAAACACTATGAGCCATCTTATTCTATGAGTCATCCTAATTTTTAATAATAAAATAATAATTTTTTTTATTTTTAAATAATCCACTCCACTAAAAGTACACTTCATCCCTACCACCATCACCATCTTCATCTTCACATCCACTAACGCCTTCACCATGGCCTCTCCACCACGTCTCCACCTATAATAAGGAATGAGAGAGAAAAGAGAGAGGCAAGCCCTATATAGTCTGACGTTGGGCTAGACTATCAAAGGGTTAGTTCCCTTTTCCTGCGTGATTAGTGTATTGCTTGAAAGATTATCCCTGCAACCTAGTCAGTGGGTAACTGAGATTTCTTCAACCCATAAATGTAGGGAAAATAGAAATAAAATTACCACTCATATCGCATTGCCTCAGCAATCATCGCATCAACCACAACATCTACCATGGCTAAACCTAGGTTATGTCCTGTTAAGAAGATCATGAGGGGCCCATTTGAACTCCTTAGAGAGGTGTTGGATGTGGAAGCTATGATGGAGGCGGTGGTGGAGTGGTAACGATGGTGATAGTGAGGACAGTGGGAACAACGATGGTGATACTGTGGAGGCGGTGGTTGAGGGGCAGTTGGAGTTTGGTGAAGGTGGTGGTGGTGGTGGAAGATGAAGATGAGGAAGATGGACATGGTGATAGTGATCGTGGTACGGTGGGGTAGAAAACCGAAAAAAACTAAACATATTTTATTGTAAACAGTCAACTAAGATGGCTCATAGTATCAAAGTTTGCTAGGATGGCTCATAGTATTTGCTAGGATGCCCAATATCATTAGTCATTAAATTTATGTGATGATTTTTTTTTTTTTGAATTAGAAAGTAATTTTAAAGATGAATCCCTATTGTGGGATTCGATACCAGGACTTAAGCCTTGAAAACTATATATGCTTCTAAGTTCCAACCACTTGGGCAATTTTTGTGAGAATGTTATCCTCAACCAGATAGATTTTAATTATACGGCAAAATACAATTAAAATTAATTGGTTTGAGTTATGGTTCACTGCCCTTCGTATGATCACAAGGTAACTTATCTTTAATATTAAAGGGGCTCCTCCAATGAACAGTACGGTTGGAGCGAGCCCTAAGCCGTTTAGAAAATTTGAAAGAGGAACACAGAGGTAGAGATAGAAACTGTAGCACCAACTAATTTTTTTCATTTTGTTTTTAAAATAAAAAATATTATAACTTTTAAAATCTAAATTAATTTTTCATAAAAATTATATTCTTAAAAATCATTCATTGAGATCTTCGAAACAAGATCGGTCAACAATATGTTCTTCTTAAAACAAATATTATATTTACAAAATATGCAAATTCAAATTTGCATACATGAACTAAGATTTTTATGAAGTTTAAATTGTGAATTGCAAAATTGGATTTGCATATGAAATTTGTGAGTACAAATAAAAAGTCCAATGCTATGCAATTTTAATGCGGCTAGCTTCATAAATCTAAAAAAGAAAAAAGAAAAAAAGAGGCAATTTTAGGTTTTAAAAACTCAAAACATTGGAACTTCAAAATTGCAAACAGTTTTCAATATAACTCAGCCAACTGTCCACTTTTATGATGATTGAATAAAATAGAATAAAGGGAAATTTGTAAATACACATACAAGGAAAAAATCTAAATAGTCAAATGTTTTACAAGTGTCGTGGATTAAATGGTCAATACTTTTTGTAAATAGGAGTTTTTATCCATAATCTCTTTATTAATTATATAATCGTAATATTAGGCTATAGCCCTCTTTTTGGTCATGGGAAGTGATGATGTGGTGAAGAGAGAAAATAATGCTTCTTAAATTTCAAAATTCAATAACTTATAATCCACAAATTTATATCATTGGAAAGTATTTTTCAAGATCTCCAAAATGAGATCAGACAACCATACTAAATTAAAAAGAAAAATAAACTTTTGTAACTCGGTTATGCAAACTCAGATTTTTAGTAGTTAAAACTTGCAAACTTGCATAGTTTGCATACTTGTAAATATATACACTTTTTTAAGCCTCTACACATTTTAAATTTGTAGGTTTTGATGTTCAATAAAGTATTAAAGTTTATGATATGCAAATTCGAATGTAAAGAACTCATATGTGCAAGCTTAACTATTGTATGCAAATTTGCATCCGCTTCTTGAATTGGTTTTGTTATTTATTTGGTATTGATGTCTAATATTGTTTTTAAATGATCTTAAAAATACTTTCCAACAATATAAATTTACTTCAAATCCGATTTATATTTTAAAAATTAGTTATATACAAATTAAAATTTACCGTATGCAAATTAAAGTTTGTATACAATTTAAGTTTATAGCTTCGTAAATGGTTTTTTTTAATTATTTGGTATTCATCATATCTGATCTTATTTTAAAGTTCTTGAAAAATACTTTCTGAACGATATAAATTTCGTTTAAATCCGATTTTTATGTTGAAAGTTATGACTATTTTTATGTTAAAATTAATTAAAAAGAGTTTACTAACGTGCACCGCCGTTATTTATAAGAATATTTTTTCGTCTTTTTGCACTGCACAAATGTGCACCGAGGATCAATCATAAAAAGTAAAAAAGCATGTCCTCCCGGTACTTTTTCACATGCAGGATATCTCACTCATTCTCTATTATATAATTAAAACCATGCATTAAAGCTGAATGAAAAAACCCTAATTCGTATAACCGAGAAATTATGAAAGACGCAAAATCTAATATTGTACGTACCATTAAATAATTATATATGACACTTAAAAAATTTACATCAAAAAGTGTACACCGTCATGTAGGGCCCTCATGAAAATGATCTAAAGGCTGATTTTTTTTTTTTTTGGAAGATGTTGCCTGCACAATGTATGTACATCATTCTCATAAAAAGAACATATCATTCTAAAGCAACCCTTTGGAATGTTGGTTTGAAGTCTTTGAAATGTATGATTTTTGGTGAGGATGATCTACATGGTGATGAAGACGTCCTCACTAAAAACCAGCCTATGTGTCTTCTCCATATAGGGCATTTATAAACTTTTCGCTGAATGCGGATCTTGAATCTATAATTATAATGGTCAATTTTATAAGAACATCTATGTACATATGAACAATAACCAGTGTACGAGAGCACAATGAGCGATCCAGAACAAAGCAAATAGGAGTTTTGATTAGTCAAACTAGAACAGAACAAAGCTAACCTAAAAAACAAACGGATTCCGCAACTAGTTGGACTAACAGAAATGGAGCTCATCAAGAGAGCACCCTGCTTCCTAATTGCAGCATTAATAGATTGCCTGCACCTCAGTTTAATTTGAAGAGACTACTTCCAGTGCCTTACAGTTTAGAACCCCCAGTACGTTTATAGGCGTACGCCCAGTGTGTTCATTAAACATGGAGCTCATCAAGAAACAACAGTTGCACTTGTACAACAACATATAGTCAATTCATCAGAATTCTGAGGTCTAATTCTGTTCTATTCTATTACAAAACTCACACACAAAAAGCAGTCACCAAAACACAAAACAAAGTTGAAAGTTTGTGTCATGCATTTGAGTTTTGGTCTAATACTAATTCAATTGCAAAACCCTAAGTTTGATTTTTCAGAAGCCTATACAGACAGTCACAGATCTCAATCAGCATTCAATTAAAACCCACAATACACAAAAAGCAGTCACCAAAAACACAACAAATAACAACAACCAACCACGCCAACCAACTAATACTATATATAAGATCGATAGAGCTAGCGAGGCATGGTCCAGTGCAAATTCACTGAAGTAAAGTATGACCATACCTCGAAATCAAAAGCAAACCTGATGAAATGAAATAATTAGATGCCAACCTCACGACAGAAAAGAAAATCTATTATCTAGGTGCCAACCTCGCTTCTTCGTGTTATCCAAACATCAGAATTCTCTCTTGGCTAACTAACTAACTAACCACAAGAAGTGAAGAATCCAACTTTGTGAGGCCAGGCAGAAGACCAGATTCTCTACTGCATGGGAAAATAGACTCCTCCGAATTCTCTCAACCACCCCGAATAACAAGAAGGCATCGATCGAGAACTTCTCCTTTTTATCCCTCAACTACTCCAAACAATCCTTCCTCACCTTTACCAAGAGATTGATCGTCAATTAATCAAGGAAAGCAATTTTGTCACTTCTAGGATCAAAAGAAGTTCATTATTATCAAAACGAAGAATAAAAGAGCTAACAGAAGTGAAAAAAGCCACCCCCTAAACTGCATCACTAGGAATTCAAGCATCATAACAAGATTAGCACCCAAGAACTCCTAAATCATTTGCAGGGAAGAAGTATAGGGTATTAGATCTTAGCAAAAAAAAAAACATTATGTGAATTAAAAAAACTCAAAACACCCCAAAAGAAAGACCTGCACCCCTTTTAGAAAGGAGATCAGCAGAAAAATTGACTTCTCTATGCACACTAGAGAAGTATATACAATGAAGCTTTCTTTGGAGAACAAGCCAACTTGGTCTGATGCTCCAAAGAACTCTGTTTTTAACAAAAGCCAGAATCGCAGCCATAGAATCTAAAACAAAACCAGCCTTATTCACTTTACGGATCTGGTCATCAGTGAGCCTCCTATCAATATGAAGCTAGGTTCCATTGAATTCCAGACTCATTTTGGTTACTAATTCCAGATCCATCTTCATACTAACTTCATAGCCAATTCTTCGCTTCCGAGATAGATCCTATACAAAGGGGAAACTTGGTGCAATTAAAATGGGTCATCCCCTTTCCATCTAGCCTCCAAAAGTCTCATATCAATCACCTACGCACACCTTCAATTCATCAGACCTACTCCTTGAGCACCTTGGGGATCTTTACTCTCCCATCCAAATCCCAAAACACCATATTTTTCCTTACTTTGAATCTCCATCAACACTCAGAAAGAAGAGCTCAGTGGATCATCCTTTTTAAATTCCTAATCTCCCCCCTAATCCCCCACCCCATTTCTCTAATGAAACTATACTTGACCTTTTGGCTCAAGTGCTCAACTAAGCATATATCTTTACCTATCAAATGCATCAACAAGACCTATATATATATATGCAACACCAGGAGAGAAAACTTAACTGATCAGCTTCATCTTCTTTGCTAAAATCCAACTACAAGATCCCAATCCTGAAATCCCAAGAATAACTAGTGACTAGGAGGAGGGAAGAACTTAGGAACCTGATTTGATAGTTAAGCTTGAGAACTGACTTACTAGTTACTACAGAACCTAACAACACCCTGCCCAAACTCCCAATCATCCTAACAAATTAAACACAAGAGGATGAATTTAATTCATCAAACTAATCAAAGAATTTTTCATCACTTAGTAATCACAATAAGATAAGATCATGGAATAAATGACAATCCCAATGCACATTTTCAATTAAAAAAAAACATCTTCAGTCAGGGAAACATGGTGTATAATGTATATCACAATCCTTCATTGCTATTATATTTACTCAAATCATATCAGCTGCTGCTCCAACAGTTTACACAATTCATTTCAAGAAATTTTGTGTGAAATATCAACAAAATAAATTACAGCCTTACTTAACTAAGAACTTGGCTGAAAACAGTTTCAAGATTCCTTTTTTAAACCTTGCTTTAAAGAAAACTTAATTAATGAATACTAGGTAACTAGGGAAAGGAAAAAATTAAAGAAAAAAAGAAAAAGAGCATACTCCTACTGCTGGCTCTCAAATGGGTTAGAAAATGGCTTTAATTCTCACTATTGCATCAATATTTTTCTTTTTTTTTTGTACAAAGAATAGCATAATTATTATTAATTTCAAGTATACATGCCTATAGATACCTATATGAACATATAATCTTTTTTACAAGCAAAAAATTTATGAAGGGAAGCCAAAAGACAGAGAAAGATTCAAACAAGACAATAAGGGGGAAAAAACTTTTGACATTTTTCTTTTCAATTAAAAAATATGTTTGAAAAACGCTTAAAAAAAAGTAGTGTTTGTTTTTTTACAATAACAATTTTTCTTTTTCTTTTTATGTACAAAAATAATAATTAAAAGAATAATATAAATGTATTTATATAAACTAGTACAACAATAATTGCCAAAATAATAAGAATAATCAATTGACAAAACAAAGACAAGTTGCCAAGTATATGGGATACCAAATTTGTATGATCAAGGATTTGAAACTATGTAAGAACTTCAAGCAAACTATATATCTAAAACAGTGAACTGAAGAAACAAAAGACTACTTGTGATTCACTGAACAAGATGCACCAAATTGAATAGTAACAAATTTCTGGAGCACAACTGAATATATGGTCATTACGATAGATAGCAAATTAAAGCAAAACATATAATGGTCAATTTAGTAAGAACATCTGAGTACATCTCCATGCACTAAGGAAAAACATAAAAACATATTATAAAATAACAACAAAACCCCACAATCCCAAAACCTCTTGAGCAAGAACTAGCAAAAACTAAGACTGGGAAATTAAAGTGAACATTAATTACCATCTCATCACCATTGAGTAGTACCTGCAGATCAATAAAACCCTAAGAATTTGATGTCGACTCGAGCCCATCAAGCACCGCCTTTGCACCTTCTCGGGCCAATTCAACCATGTTCAAGTAAGCCTTAGTTTCATCAATGATCTGCAACTTCCACTTCTGTTCCAATTCCTTTGCCTTTGAGGTTCCAATCAATTCCAAAAGCCATTCCTCATTTCCTAGAAATCCTCCCAAAGTCGAAGGTAAAATTGACCAACCCAAATCATCTTCTTTCCCCGGCTCATGCATATCTGGCTGCTTAGCTTTGCTCTTCCTATTACTACTTTTTCCACCACCATTGTTTGATGCTTCCAATGCTTTAACATTAATAGGAGTCCATATCATCTTTGATATCTCATAAGACTTTGAATCATGAGGTTTTAAGAATTTCAGTTTCTCACCTAATTCCTTCTCTTTCCTTGCATTGTTTTGGAATTTTTCCTTCAAACGTCTGATTTTTTCACGCAACTGACTCGTCTTCACATGATCGACCTGAAGCGATTTCTTGATGAATTCAAGAAACGCATCCATGTCATCATTGGGTTTTAAACCCTTCTTCTTCTTCTTCTTCATATAATCTACCATGCCTTCCAAAATAACAATTTCATCATGCTCACTCCACACCCTTTGAAATGGCAATCTATCATTGTTCTTCTTCCTTCGTTTCTCCATCATCGTCAACTTTTCTACGGTGGGGCAGCGTTTTGAAGGGGTAACAGTACTGTTTGTAGGTTTTATCACATTTGTAGTCTCTTTTTCTTTCTGAACTTCTTCTTCTTTTTCTTCTGTTTCTTCTTTCTCAACTTCTTCTTCATTTTCTTCTACTTTTTTCTCAGATTCTTCTTCTTCTTCTTCTTCTTCTTCTTCTTCTACTTTTTCTTCTTTCTCAGATTCTTCTTCTTCTTCTTCTTTCTCAGATTCTTCTTCCTCTTCTTCTTCTTCTTTCTCAGATTCTTCTTCTTCTTCAGGTTGTTCATGCTTTGCATCCTCTATTTTGTCTACTACTTCTTCGGAAGATGAAGAAGCAGCAGGTGGATTGGAACGACGTTTAAGAGTCATTTTGAGATGGAGCTAAGAAGTTTCAGAGAATCTGCAGAGCAGTAGGGAACGTACGTGCTATTAGGGTTTATGAAGAGAGGTGTAGGGAAGAGAATTTGAAGGGTTTATGCATGAAGAGAGGTGTAGGGAAGAGAATTTGAAGGGTTTATGCGGTGTAAATTAATTAGGACAATTAATGGTAAGTGAATTAGTGGAACGAACATGCATTGGATTATTTGAAGCCGTGTAATTACGAGTCCAATTTTGCTATTTTGATTCCTACTATAGTAATTACCAGTCCAATTTTGCTATTTTGCTATTCTTCTTCTCACAGATTATTATACTGGATCGTCAATTGGAATTTATTTAGGAAAGAAAATTTTCTGTTGCAATCCAAAAAATTTAAACCTCATGCAACCGTTGATGCTTGAATTGAAGGGGATCCTCGTGATTCGTATCTTTAAATGATAATTCAGACACCAACATAAAATAGGAAAATACTAAACTTACTGCATTTTCCTACTGCAAACCTTACTGCCTAGTCATTCCCTTCGTGATTTGCGTGGGAACGGGAGTGGGAACAAGAGCGAGAGCGAGAGTGAGAATGATGTAGCGACCAATTAAAAAGTGTCTTTAGTTCAAAAATGCATTTATAATGGAAGGTATGGTTTGGAGCGAGAGCTCGAGGTTCCTAAGCGGGAATGTCACCCCAATACTACAGTTCCGATTACTAAGAGTTGGACCGGTAGCACTAGTTAGTAGCTTATAAAATATGCTTGTGTTTTTCACTATTTAGAGGTTACACATTTATTTTTCAATCCCTAACTAGAAATGAGTCAAATTCTACAATTAGATTTTGTAGACAATTTCAAAATAAGATTTTATGTGGGGCCTACAAAGAGATGATCTAAGGGCTGATTTTTAGCGATGATGTTCTTCTCACTGTATAGATCATCCTCACTAAAAATCACATCATTTTAAAATTTCTAATCATTTGATGGGGTTGGAAGCTTTAAAATAGAGTGATTTTATACAAGAATGATCTATGTGGTGAAGAGATCATCCTCACGCTCTCGGATCATTTCAATATGGGCCCAAAAAATCAATGTCCTAATACTAGCTACAAAACTTTGGTTGCGGATTCTAACTCAGTGAANGCGACAGTTAAATAAAGCGCAGCTTAATTTGTCGAAGTTGGAAACTTTAGTGGGTGAACATTATTGTAGAGATGCGCGCGAAGCGCACATAGTGGAAATGCGCGTAGCGCATTTGAATATCTAATCCACGCGCAATAGACAACCAATTTGCCAAATCACACGGTAAACGAGGTATTGACCGTGCCGAAGGCACGGGATATACCTAGTATATATATATATATAGGCTCGTTACCTGGCAGATATAAAAACTTGCAACACACATGCTCACATCGCACCCGAGAGAATCAAAGTACTACACGAGCAGCTGATGAGCTGAAGACTGGTCGTAGGAGAACTATATATATGGGATACACTAACTAATTTATGATAGTTCATAAAGAGAATGAGTGAGGTAAAAAAAATACGGCGAGGATAAACCTTTTTATATACGCTTAGAATTAATTTTAACCTAAAAATAATTATAACTTTTAAAAAATAAATCGGATTTGAACAAAATTTATATTATTAAAAAATATTTTTCAAAATTTTTAAAACGAGATTAGACATAAATATCAATTTTTTTTTAAAAAAAAACCCCCATTCGCAAAGCTAACAAACCCAAATTATAAATAATTTCTAATATGCAAACTAGACTTTGCATACAGTTTTTAGTATGCCAACTTTAATTTGCATATAATAATTAAGTTTGCATGTATGGGTTTCTACATTTGTATGGATTTTTAACTATGCAAATTAGAACTTGCCAATTTATTTATTTTTTTATTAGGCAATTTAAGGTTTGCATAGTCACATTAAATTTTTTTTTTTTGAAATTTGGTGTTGTTGTCTGGTCTCATTTTGAAGATCTTGAAAAAAATACTTTCCAATAATATATATTTTTTCAAAATCCGATTGGTAGATTAAAAGTTGTAGCATTTTGAATTTAAAAAAAAAAATCTATTTTCCACGTCATCGCTTCCCATAAACAAAAACAGTTAGATTCCACATTTTAAAAGAGACAAAGGTAGTTTAGGTATGAGAACTTTGAACTGTTCCAGAACTAACTACCGCATGTATTAAAAGCTAAAAATGCAGTATGAAAATTGATTTTTTTTTTTTTTTTGTAGGAGGGGGCCCAACTTACAACATGACATAGATACACTACCATCTACCTTCGGGTATTTGAGTTTTATATTTCAATTCGTACAGGTAACAATACTAACAAACAACTAGATCGCACGCTCTCCATCCGTTGAAAATCCAATTAAAGTGCGATTTCGACTGATTTAATTAAGATTCCTTTCTCTACTTTCTCCAAAATTAGAAAGACTATTTTACACACATCATTTTGGAGAAACACTATTTTACACACATCAATTACTGATTACAAAATAAAATGCTTTAATCAGAAAATTGTCCTCATCATGTAATTTACGACTGGCTCATTCTAATCTACGTACGGTTTAACAACATTTCTAAACCTAATCCAAATGATCTCCCTAGGCCATATCATATGATTTCTCCATTATGATCCATCTAAACAAAAATGGCATTTAAAATTACAAATTAATCTATACCAACTAATCAAAATTTCCACTACTTATCTAAATTCTAATACTTCAAATTTTGAAACCATAAAACCTACTTAACAATGGAAATATTAATTTGCTGCTTCCTTGATCGAGAACATTCACTTTATTGAGACTAGAGAGAGAGATATAGAGAGAGAGGAAGATATTTAAGTGAGGGACGTGAGAAGAGATCGAGAGAGCGTGATAAATAGTGTCTCACTGTTACCTTATAATGGTGAAATTTGTGACGGTGATAACTGTTTGAAATTACACAATATTGGGTTGAAAGCCCTCCTTTTATACCAGTTTCAAGTAGAGGACAAGCAATTTTTGTTTTATAAGTCTAATCCCTACTTTTTAACGTTTTATAAGGAAAGGAGTTAATTCCTTCTTTTATTTTAAAACTCTAAAATTTTGGTACCGAAACTACCCTTCTCTTTGCTAACCACGTATATTTCTAACTGTTTTTGCNAAATCAAATATTTATATATTTCATTAGATTGTATTTCAAATCCTTTTTTTTTTCTAACATCATTGCCCGTGCATTGCACGGGCTTAAAAACTAGTTCATCTACAATGAATGGTGCACTTGTTTTGGATGGCTCCATGTAGAAGGCTCTGCAACTATCTATTTTCTTTTAAAGCTGGTTGTTGTTCCTCTCTGAACTCTGTTTCAGGTTTCTTATAAACACCTCAAAATTTTAGAATCCATAAAAGTACAACTTAAACTCATATTTGAAACCATAATTCAATCTCAAAACTATCTGCATAAACATCCAATTCAACTAATAATATTATTAGTTAATAAAAAAAAAGCTCTCAACTATAGCAAAATCATTATGGTTTTTAACTAAAATTGTCAAAAGAAAAATTGATGGTAACATCTAAGTCAAAACCATACCAATTGGATAAATTCGGTTGTACCTTTTTTTTTTTTTTTTTTTTTTTTTTTTTTTTTTTTTTTTTTTTTTTTTTTTTTTTTTTTTTTTTTTTTTTTTTTTGCAACATCTAAATTTTTAGAAACAAGTTCAGACCCTCTCCCACTTTCCACAAACAAAATAGAATCTTAACTGATTTCCAAATCACATTGAAAAATGATGGCAGCATCACATTGAGAACCGAAAATGGGTTAATACAATCACTTGATTCAACTTAACTTGTTTTGCATTCCCTAAAACGTGAAATGCAAGCGTTACATTGACAACAACACCTTAGCCAATGAAAAGAGGCCACATCCATATGTCAGCCCCTTAATGTCATCACTCCTTTATGTCCCATGATTTGAAACTTCGAGCAAAAGGCCCATTTTTTATTTATACGAATAGAATATTATGATTACGTTAACTGGATGAACTTCAAACTTTTATGTTCTGGAATGAATCAAAGTCGTCTAACCATGATGATGGTTTTGACCACAGCTGCAAAAGAGCTTGTTCCAGCAAACATGATGTGCTCATTCAAGAGTGAACGCATTACCATGTTATCCCACCAACAATATAACAAAGAGTACGAATATTCATCTTTTGTCTAATAGAATTATAACTTGCAGTTTGAGAATAGCTCTGAAATGGACCTGAATAATGTTAGCTACTCCCCTCATGAGCGTGCACATGAGAGGGGATCTTTATGTTCTACCCAGTGGGTAAGCCGTATGCGCAAGATTTCCTCAAGAAATAGAAGTGCATAGTCGTCCCAAAATCTTACTGCTTTCGACAAGTCCCGTTCTTTCTGCAAAGCCAGTGCTCAGTACATCTATTTATAACAAAATCTAGATCTTCAACAATATCACCATTCACCGATATCTACTAAAATACCTCAGAACATTCACAAGCCACAAAATTTCAAGCTGATCCAAGACAAACATACAAGTTACAAGAGTACAGAAAGGAGTTATCTATACCACATACCCTGACTGTTTAGATATTTAAGTAGACTCCACGAGCCAACAAACCTTTTAAGTCAAAAGTATTGCGTCTTCTCCATGTTCTGAGTTTCATGCATGCAGCACACTGCGCATAACGCCATGAAGGTATCCACCAGTCATCACAAGGGAAACAAAAGATACAACACCTGCTGGAAATATCTTCCCGGACTTCTTGAAGCGAGAACCCATTACCACCAAAAGTGCAGCTGACAAGCCTGGATAGTTGCAAAGGGACAAATTAAAATCTGTTATAAGATCAAGTAAATAGGAATAGAGAGTACCTATAGTATAGTTTGGGAAGGTGGGAGGAGTGTGTCCTTAGTATGGAAGAACTTAGAAGAGGTCAATCCAAAAAATTTATGCCCGCTAAAAAAATAAAATAAAGGAACTAAAACAAAATGATGGATGGATATGGTCCTCCAATGTGACGCGGCTAAATGCTTCTCTTCTGACTAGGACTAGTTTTGAGTGATAGAAATTCAACCCGACCCATCTTATTGTGATTCTGATACTCTTGCTGGATGCCTTGTATGGGAGTTGAGCATGCGCTAATATTAGACTTGCCCTAGAAGAATATATCAGATCAATAATGAAAATAAACCGTTAACTCACCAAGCCCCAAGGAAGATGCAAAAGCTGGTTTTGTAGGGAGCTGAGTGTACACGTAGTACAGTAGTGAGGCCGATATTCCTCCTGCTGCTAATGACTTCTGGCTGCCACTCTTTATGTAGCCCATAACTCCACCCACTGTTAAATGAAAATCAAAACCACATGCAAGTTACAGGAAAAGAAATATGAAAAGCTACAAATGCAGTTAAGGCCACACCATAAGTCCCAGCTAAAAAATAAGCTCAATTGACATTGTATGGTAAAGTCATGGTACCACTGTACCAGGTCCAAACTCTGCCAAGCCTCTTAAGTTATCAGTATTCTAATATTTGATTCACACTTCACAATGTACAAAGTAAAACAATGGAAACGAACAACTATGGTTTCACAACTTCAAATAAAATGAATTTAGAGTTTAACTCCAACAAGGGAGCAACCAAGATCCCTAACATCCATTCCATAAGTGGTCACGTAATTATTTCTTTAAGGCTATGCTTTTACATGGAAGATTATGCAAGGAAAACTTCAGGTAAGAATTTCTCAGGAAATATTTCCTCCCATACAAGTTTCCACTGCATTTGGTTGAGTCCAGAAAATAGCTACCTTCCTTTTTCCTCACTCCTTTAGAGAAAACTATGGATAATGAACCCAAACGAAGAAAGAAAGAAAAAGTACGTCCAACTGGAAAAATGATGTGCAGATCAAATGCAGAACAAATATTAGGCAATAACTCCAGCATAAGTCATGAAAAGATGAAAGAACTGAGTTTGAGATTTCATAAAAAGGGTTTTCCTCTCCCAGTTCTAGATGCGAGCAAAGCAAGACGATTTTCCGTGGCGGTAGGAGAATCGAG
Organism: Macleaya cordata; assembly: GCA_002174775.1. Lineage (NCBI taxonomy): Eukaryota > Viridiplantae > Streptophyta > Magnoliopsida > Ranunculales > Papaveraceae > Macleaya > Macleaya cordata. The sequence continues at coordinate 368,710 of MVGT01001428.1, forward strand.
GAGAACTGGCTTACCAAGAATGCTAGTGACCCTGCTAAGGCCCTTTTCATTCAAGAGATAGAGAGGATATTGTGTTAGTAAGGAAACCCAGATTGGAATTGTCTTAAGCTTTGTAATTTCATGCCCTTAGGTTTCTAGATTTTCTAGAGGAATTCTTTGACAAAGGTATAAGGAAGCCGACAACCAATGAAGAAACCGATAAATTATCTCAATGTTGGATCTGATCTTGGAAATCAGATGAGGAGATTGCAGCTAACGCTTTGCCATCAACAAGAGATGGAGGGATGTAAGATAAGGGTTGGGAGCGTAGGGTTGTTGTGTTGTTTGGCGAAAAGAGAGAACCAATTAGTGGTTGTGTTTGGGGGATCAGCTCAGAATGTCAAGAGTTGGGAGCAGAACCCCTGAGAATGGGTTTAGAAGTTGGTATCAATATTGAGGCTGAATCAAAAGATAAGTAGGGCCATGGTGGAAAGGTAATGAGGTCATATTAACCAGTATCTACAAATATTGGAAATGTGTAAGGCGGGGATAAAAGACCGTGATCTTGTGAACATGAGCAAACAACTCACTCAGTTTCAACTTCAGATATGATAATGAGAAGGGGAAAATGGCGATTCCCATCCATCAATTGTTTCATGTAATCGTGCATTTGAAGAAGCGTCTACTAATTAATTGAAAGAAATCCTACTCAAACCAAAACAACAAGGATCAATCAAAAGTTTTTTAACTTTTTTTTTTTATATCAAATTGAATTGGAACAAACAGAAATGAAAGGGGGAAAATCTGAAGTAAGTAAGTACCTCCAACAAGAGCAGCATAACCAAGAGTCAACTTCTGGGACATTGACATCGCCATCTTCTTCTTATTGTTCAAATCCCCTTCTTCTCCCTCGTTATTATTATTATTTCCGTTGTTGTTGTCACCACCACCTCCTCCACCGCCACCACCACCACTGCTGCCGCCAAAACCGTCACCGCCGCTGTTGTCAAGTTGTACTTGTTGGTTCGTCTGCTCGGTCGCCGCTTCAACTTTAAAAATCCTGTCTAAACGACGGGATTTGGGTTCGATCAGAGAGGTAAGAGGTCTGTTGGTGGTTCTGGAGAAAGTGAAAGAAATTGAAGTGGGTGATTTTCCCCTCCAACTAAGAGTACGAGTAGCAGTACCAGATATGGGAAGAAGATCAGAAGAAGAAGAAGAAGGTAAGAGAAGCGAAGACTGAGAACAAACCCTTGCGCTGGACAATAACGCCATTTTGCTGTAGTATTTGTGTGTGTTGTTTCTTCTCTCTTTCAGGTCGGCTTCTTTCTCTACTCGTTGACAAACCCAATAGGCTGATTGGTGATTCCTAGCCGTGAGTCAAGATCAGAGTTCATCTAGATTTGACTTGTTTGAATTTAAGGTTATTTATTTTTTCATCTGAATTCTTTTAATAAAGGCCACTGATATTTCCACATAACTTTTTACTAAAGCTACACAATTCGAGTATATATTGTGTGTTCCATACAACCGACAATATAAAATAGCTTGCCGGTTATGTATGACTGACAACATTTAATTTGCCGGTTATAGATTATCGACAGATCATTTTATGAAATTTATACTGTCGATTATGGGTTATCGACGAACAATTCGGTCAAAAGTTGTGTGGGTATAGTAATTAGATGTGTGAAATATCCGCAGACTTTAATAAATTATGGATGACTGACTTTTTGACATTTTTGTCGTTATTTGAACTATTTGTATGAATTGATCATACGTCCCTCTCTTTTTTCTCCTCTAATCTCTTTCGTCTCAAAATGGAAGAGGAACAACAACGATGTTGGCGGGAAGCTTGGCGCCAATGAGAGCAGAGCAACTAGCTAGGGTTGTTTCCGTTGAAAATAATAGAAGAAATGTTTTTATGCACTTGAGGGTATTTTTGTCTTTTATAAAATATATTGAGGATAATAATGTAAATTTTCATTTTGCTAACTAAAAATTTGACTTGGACACTCAAAAAAACAAAAACAAACAAGCAGAAATATGATTCCGGCCCAGCTCACACCACGAATCAAATTAAGACATGTTTTCATTAAAAAAAAAAAAACACCCTCGAACTCTCAAGGCCCGCTTAGTACCAGGCACATAGTTATATTTGCATTGGCGCTGCTATTGGAACCCAAATAAAATTGAAAGTTCACTTTTGATTTTCAAATCAACATCGAATCAATTTTTGATATGATTAAAAGTTTTAGAATGCGTTCTTTTTCGTGAGAATGATCTACACGGGAAATAAACACATCTTCACCAAATTTTAGCCCTTGAACTGTGTCAGGGTCCCTCGGCGGGTTAACGGGTTATAATCAAATCATAACCCCGACTAATTTATGATACGGGATATTTTAATTTTCAAACCTTAACTATGACTAGTTTAACATTTTTTATATAAAAACAAGGAAACGAGTTAAGGTCAACGTAACCCTTATGTGGTTGACGAGTAAAGGGTCATAAATGCTCAACTCTAACTCCAACTTGTTTAGTTAGCGATTCGAGTTAAGGTAAAGTTGACAAGTTGGGTCGTATTTTGCCACCTCCATGAGAGAGGGAGTGAATTTTTTTTTTTCAGAACATTAGTGATATACACTTTTATGGGAAAAATAATGACGGGGATGACATTTTTTTATTTTTATGCACGGACGTCTTCGGTGCACGTTAGAGCGATGCAAAAAGACGAAAAAACCATATACTGAATAATGGCAGTGCACGTTAGCAAACCCCATTTAATAAATTTTAACATAAAATAGCCATAACTTTCAAAATATAAAACGGATTTGAACAAAATTTATAGCATTGGAAAGCATTTTTCAAAATTTTTAAAACAAGATCAGACATGAGAGCAGAGCAACTAGCTAGTGTGCAAAATAATTTGCACACATTCAAAAGTAATTTTTGGACTTTTTTATTATGTAATCTGTTTGCATAGAGACTTAGAAAAGTGCAGATGCTCAAAAATATGCAAAATAAGCTTATGCAAAGTAAGTAAATTAAAACTTGCGTAGTTTTTTATGTAAGCAATCTGTTTGCAACTTTGCATAGTCTAGTTATGAAGTTTTTTTTCTTTGAATTTGATATTGTTGTCTGATCTCATTTTGAATATCTTAAAAAATAATTTCCAAAAATATAAAATTTGTCAAATATCGATTTGTAGACTAAAATTTATAGCTATTTAAATTTAAAAAAATATTATTTTCTCTCTCCGCCACGTCACTATTCCCTACCAGCAAAAACAAATAGACTCCACACTTTAAACAAAAAGAGGGAGTTTAGGTATGAAAACTTTGTTGTTCAAAAGAAAAAAAAAGCCCAAAAAAAAAGGAGAGATGGCTGTCACGGGTTCGGGCTTCCAACCCAAAAGACTAGCCTATTAGGTGGAGTTGACCCAAACCCATATAATCTCCAAGATCTCCCTTATCTAACCAATGTGGGATTATTCTCCTTTTTGTCATGTAATACCCTTATTTCCTTAAGTCTCTAATTTTGGGGGCAGCCACTCTGGATGAGGGCACCCTGTTAGAGTTTTAGTAGGTTTAGGGTTAAAATAGTATTAATATAAACTAACCATAACATTAACCCATTTGTTTCAATCGATTTTTAGAGAGGAAGAGAGGGAGAGAGGGCTGGTCGGCCAGGGTAAGAGATAGAGGGAAAGAGAGAACCTCTTAAAGGAGAACCCAGGGTTTTGTGAAAGAGAAATTTCAGAGAATCAAGTCATTGCAGAGGAGCTTCTTCTTCTTCTTCTTCCTTGGGATTCAACTTCTTTGATGCTTTGAGGCAAGTAGTAACTTGCTCCTTTGGTGTAGATTTAGGTTTTCTATGATGTTGGTATGCTTCTTAATGATTGAATGCATGAAAACCTAGATTATATGATGATTATATGTTAACTACATGAATGAATGCAAGTAATCCATGATCATATGTAGTTTGCATGTTTCTAATGGTTAGAATGTATGGAATCTATGAATATTCGATGGTTATATGATTCCCTAAGGTTGCAGGTGAGAAAAACCATGTTTCCTCGGAGTTTTATAAAAGAACAAAACCCAAAATCGCAAGAAAACTCAGAGGGTATCGATACCCACATAGAGGGTATCGATACCAGCTCACAGATGGAGCAAGTATCGATACTCCATCTAGAGGGTATCGATACCTCCCACGTCTGAAAGTGGGTATTGATACCCACTGAAGGTGTATCGATACCTACTGGCCTTTTTATCCTGAAAGTGTTTTTGGTAAGTCTCTTTTGCGTGAAAGATATTATGATTATGTACATGCATGCTATTAAAGAATATGTATTTATGAGTTAGAATGCATATGTAACTTCTTGTGAACTGCTCCCATGAAGATAAGCACATTTGAACACATAAAGAATGAGTAAGAAACCTCCATAAGTTTGATGTGTGCTTAATCAACTTGTTTGGCTTGTGTGCAAACATAGTTTAGGTCATGTATAGGCCTGGTCCTCTCCAAGCGAGGTCTACGGAATCGCCAAGTGAGGTTTACGGAATCACTTGACTCGTAAGTAACGCCGACAGGGTTACCAGTGTTCGGGGGACAGATTTTGAGGCGGTTCATCAGATTCACGTGGCGCATGGCCAGTGTCTCGAGTGAACTATAGTGACGGGTGAAACATGGGTAGTAACCAGGGAGCACTACTCGTTGCGATAATTTAATCTCAACTAAAGATCATAAAACACAACAACCATTATCTTGTGCAGCTCTTTACTATGTATAATCATTTATTGGCATATCATATACTACATTGTTAATGCACTCTTGTGAAACTCATGGTTCTCCTAAGTCTAAGCCAAGTGAACTAATGAACTTGCTGGCTAGGTTTTGACCTAGCACCATCATTATTCTTTTCAGGTCCAGGTCAACAGGCGAATAATCAGTAGCGGTGATGTTTGTAGTTCGAGAATAAATCTTCAGAGTCCTCTCGATTTCCGTGAAGACATTACTTAATTCTTTCTTTTAAGTTTAGTTTGTTTTGGACACATGTTTAGTCCATTAATCTTTGAGAATATTCGTTCATTCATTTGTTCAGATTGATAGGTTATCATTGAGTTAATAAATTTTATATTCAGCTTTATTTTACTTGTGTCTTCAATGTGAGTGCAGCATCTTGTTAGCTTGGTGTAACGCGTACACCCTTGAGTTACAGGTTGTTAATGGTTCTGCCTGAATGTTTTATTCTCATTGAGTAAGGGCTGCAGACTTGAAAGGTGAGGGCGGGGTATTACATGTCACTATTCCATCGTGACATTCTCTCCCATCCGAATCTTGCAACGCCCTCGTTGCAGTTGTGCCAATATCTTTACCGTCTCCATCCTCCTTTGGGGGACTCACTACCTTTTGTGGACACAACCTTATGTGTGGGCACTTGGCACATTGACTCAGGCCATCCGAATCCTGCAACGTCCTTGTTGCAATTGTACAAACATATCTACCCGTCCCCATCCTTACTTTGTCACGGGTTCGGGCTTCCAACCTAAAAGACTAGCCTATTAGGTGGAGTTCACCCAAACCCATATAATTTTCAAGATTCCCCCTTTATCCAACCAATATGGGGTTATTACCCTTTTTGTCACTATTTCACCGTGACATGGCACTTATAACTCAAAATAAGTCTGTTCTCTCCCTTAAACCGCCCCAAAAAATGAGTTCTGGCCCAATATTGTGTTTTTTTCATTTTGCTGTTTGGTTTCTTGAGCCTGCCACAAATATTTTTCCGGTCAAACGGGCTTGACTAGGTCAAACAAAATGGAGCCAGCCACGGGAACAAAATGGGAGTGCCCATAAAATTTCCCTTCCTTTTCGGGTCTAATTAGGGGTGGGACTTGGGTTGGGTCAACCCGCCCAACCCGAACCCGACCTAGTATTTGGGCAAGCATGGGCGAAGGTTGCTAGGTATTTGGGCAAGTATGGACATTATTTTGTCATCCGTAGTCAAATTTGGGCAAGCATGAGCATAGATAATTGCCAACCTAAGCAACCCGCCCAACCCAAGAAACTTATATATATATATATATATTAAGATTTAAATTAATTTCTAACATGGAAATATGTGACCAGAAAAAGAAAACTCTAATTTTACCAAGTATTTTGAAAGATATAAATGGATAAATATATGGGATAATGGCCAAAACATCCAATATATAACTTTTTTAATCCATTTAGTACACAAGATTTTTAATAAGACTGAAATACCTTTTTTAAAGCTTTTTGAATCCGTTTAGTCATCTTTAAACTTTTCTAAATCTATTTAGTCAATTCCTTCCTTTTTAATGTTCCTATTTTACCTTTATTATATTTCTCAATCACATTTTTGTCCTTTTCAAACTTGTACAGCTGTATGAGAGAGAAATGTAGTTATCTTTTTCGTTTTAAACTTTAAAATGCTTTATCTCTTCAACTAAAATTCAGATTTTGACAAAATTTATATATTTGGAAAGTACTTTTTGAGATCTTTGAAACTAGACTAGTCAATAATGGTTTTTGAAAAAAAAAATCACGAAATTTATTCATGCAAAAACATTTTTGCATATGAGTTCATGCAAAAACGTTTTTGCATAGATCTACAAAAATATTTTTGCATATGCTAAATCATTATGTGAAACATTTTTGCATAGATCTATGCTAAATCATCTGTGAAACATGATTTTGCATAGTTCTTGCAAAAATATTTTTGCATAATTCTATGCAAAAATGTTTTGCATAGATCCATGTTGAATTTTGTCTTCCTCTCTCTTCTATCTCTTTCTGTTCTTTTTCCTCTTCTTTCTCTTTCCTTTCTTTTCTCTCTCTCTCTCTCTCACGTCCCTCCCTTCTCTCTTTATCCTCTATTTTCCTTATTTTCCTTAATTTCTTTCTTTTCCCTTTCCTTTTTTTTCTTAATCAGATCTTTCTCTATTCTCTCTTATTCTATTCTCTCTATCTCCTATATTTTCCCTCTTCTCTATCCCAATCTCTTTCTCTCGATGATGATGGTAGAAACTATATGTCTCTCTTTCTTTCTCATCATCATCAAGATCTTTTGTTGACTGGTTAGTGATCGATCAATCGAAGCAAAAGAAACAAGTGAAGATCGAAAGCAGCAAAGCTTATTAATGTAGAGAGAGAAACAAAGTTTATTATTCGGTCAAATTTTGATTTCCATAACTAATTAGTTAAAGGGCAGA
>MVGT01001428.1:376600-394027 GCA_002174775.1 Macleaya cordata
AGTCGTTCTCTCTCTAGAGTTTTGAAAGAGAAACGAAGCCACAACTCCTCCGTCGGTCGGTTCCTCACAAACCAGCAATCCAAAAATTCAATTTGCTAAGGTAAAGAAGAGATTGATTAGTCATTAGTCTATCAAGTTTCGTTATACGCTTCATCTGTTCTTCGGCTGTCTTCTCCTTTTATATGTACTCAGGAAGCTCTTAGGTGTTGTTGTTGTTCTACTGTGAGAATAAGAGTTTTTTTTTTCCCTTCAATTTGGGATTCTGGTTGTTATTGATATGAATCATATGACATGAACTTTGATGGGGGTGTTGCAACAAATGCTGGTTCTTAGCATTTCCTTTGTTGAAAATCTTGTTTACTGACTGAGATATTACTTTAAGATTTCATGCTTGGTGTGTTTATAAATGAAGAAACAAAAATCATCTATGATTGGGAGATAAGCATTTATTTATTTGTGTGTTTGTTTGTCATACTCACTCACTTATAATTACTGTTCAACGTCATAATTGGCATTTTAGGGGTTGCTGCTATAAGGGGCCTGAAGAAGAAATGAAATCCTTTTATAATTCAGAAACCCTAATTTATAATCTGATTTCTTGTGTGGTTTTCAGCTTACTTTTGCTGCATCATATAGTAGAGCGAGATGTCAGTTATGATAGCGACGAGCTTGGGAGACATCGTTGTGGATTTGCATACAGATCGGTGCCCCTTAACCACAAAGAACTTCTTGAAGCTATGCAAGTAATTATAATTCCCCCCTCCTTTTTTTCTATTCTGTTAACCTTCTTTCTTCTATTATATATTTTCATAGAGTTTCTTTAATCATGCAAGCTCATAAATTTGCTGCATTAATATGCTTGAAATTGCAAATTCTATATTCACTTCTCTGTACCTACCCAAGTTGGAGTCTTGAGGTTTTGTTTTTTATCTTATTACAGTTTTACTCACCTAGAGGGTAAAGGGGAAAGGATATTGTCTTCCCCCCCTTAGCAAAGTTAAATCGAATAAATTATGGACACTTAAAAACTAAAGATACTATATTACATCAATAAATGATTTTTCCCTTTTCCTGTACCACTTTCTGTTTGCTCAATTGTGAGGTATTTGAGCTGTGAATGCTAATGTTTTACTTGAATGTTGATCAATTTAGGCTTCTATTTTCCTTCTTAAAAATTTAGGCTTCTGTCTTATATTTTTTGTCGTTGTTTGAGTGCAGGATTAAGTATTTCAATGGCTGTCTTTTTCACACAGTTCAAAAGGATTTCACTGCACAGACTGGTGACCCTTCAGGAAAGGGCACGGGCGGTGATTCCATCTACAAGTGAGAAGCTTCACTTGCTCTTTATTATAATATAAGTTACATGTGACGATGCAACACATCTTGAATTGATGTCTTTCAAATAAAATCTGCTAGCTTATCTTGATTTCATTGTATTAGCTGAAGGTTCTCATTTATCCATTTGTTTGCTCTCTGGTACCTCTATTGGGAATGCATTCTTTTATAATTTGATATTCTCCACTGAATGTTATGTCTACAAAATGAGCTTAAATTTTATCTTTCACAAATTTTTGAGTTTTTTGGGAACCAATGTTCTGATTTTTTACTTATCCGTAGGCTGGCTTGAAAGCTTTCAATTCTCTCTTGGGCATATAAATAACTTCTTACATGATCTCAGACACACAAGCACACGCATATACATTTTTTATTGGTAAAAGCATGACCTCACATATGTATCCAACTTATGTTCTTTCAGAGTTCTTTATGGTGAACAGGCTCGCTTTTTTGGCGATGAGATCCATCCAGATTTAAAGCATTCTAAAACAGGGACTGTTGCTATGGCTAGTGCTGGAGAGAATCTTAATGCTTCTCAGGTATGACATAGCTTGCAAACTCATATTTAGAATTTACATACTTCCATGCTAGGGATATGATAAAGGTCCCAAATTCTCATAATATTTTTGTTTTACATTACCACCATATTACAATATCGTACAAGTACAAAGAAACCTTTTCACTGAAAAATACTCAATAACAAGAAAACACTATCTCATAACTAATTAGCATTTAAAGTTAAAAAATTCATTAGGTTGCTATAAACTACCGTTCATGATAAGAACAAGTTTAAATAAGACTTGTGCATCAGACACATCTTACTATTTGTGAATCTAATGTTCTTACTTATAGACATCCATAGATATCAATATCCAAAGTAGCAAGCAATATATCCCGAAAATATGTGTTGGCTTATAATATTTTTTACATCCTTCTCTATTTTTCAATATCTGTTTCAAATGATTTTTGATATGAGGATTTCTAGATTAAAGTTGTAATTGACTTTGGTTTTAAAAGTCTCAATTAGCACACTCCACGGTTTGAAATCAAATTCCTCTTTGTTGCAAAATATTTGATCTATATATTACTATTAAATTTTGGGTCCAATACCACAGGGATACCTTTAGCCTTCAGCTTATATATATATAGGATTGGCTGCCAAGATTTTCGTTGCCAATGCATTGCCAAGACTCCGTGGGGCCCACATGGAAGTGGTGTAAAGGCTGATTTCTTCTGAAGATGATCTCCTCCCCATGTAGATCATCCTCACAAAAAATCAGATAGTTTTAAAACTTGTAACCCCATCAACAGTGGCAGAAATTTAATGGTGAACTGGATGGCTTGGAAGACAGTTAATTTGCATTTTAACAAACTTTTGATAGGTTAGATGGAGATCATCCTCACAAAAAATCAGCTCTTGGATCATCTGTATGTGGGCCTCATGTATGGGGGCATTGATTGGGCAATCTAAGTGGGGGTAAAATATCCCTCCTACAGGTTGCGTGACTTCGTGAAGCTATTTTATGTATTAATTATTGTTACATAGTGATGAACTTATGTTGTTTTGTATTTTTTGTTCATTCAGTTCTATTTCACATTGCGTGATGATCTCGACTATCTTGATGGGAAACACACTGTGAGGCTTCTTGCTCTTAATTCCCTTCTAGGGTTTGCATTCTAAACCTTTTATTTCATCAAGCAGATGATGAGAAAGACTGTTCTTTGCCATTGTTACAGGTGTTTGGGGAGGTTGCTGAGGGTTTGGAGACACTTACGAGGATAAATGAAGCATACGTGGATGAGAAGGGAAGACCATATAAGAATATCCGGTTCATTCTCTGCCTTCTCTGTATATTTACATAATTTATAAAGGCTCGTGATATCTACCGCATAGCCAACCGATAAGGGCCACTTAATTTTAGGGTCAATAATAGTTGACTGAATTTAGTATGTGTTTTAATAAGGGCTATCATCTTTTGGTCAAACAATAAAAAAATTTAGGTTTTGTTGTTTTAACACTTTCCTTCCCACTCGATCCACCAATCTAACGAATTTTTTCACCATCTTATTACACCGAGCATATTCAACCTCATTCGACTCCAACATTTCAAACACTATATCTCATATATGTGAGGCTTATATGGTAAAAAATAAACTCCAACATTAATAGGTGTGTTTTTTTTTTTTTTCACAAAACGAGTTTGGTGAAGGCTCATCAAATCATCAAAAAAACAAAAAAAACGAAAGCATTGTGAAGAAAGCCAGAAGTGTAAAAAAAAAAAATAGTTGTGCATGTCCGACTCTATAAANTGGCTCTGTGAGTCCGGACTTTACACAATCTGTATTTTTTTTCATAAAAAGACTGGCTAGAATTAAAATTTAAGTTGGTTTTTTAAAATAAGTCAAAGGCATTTGATTTGGTCGTGGTAGCCCTTAACCGGAGCCCTTAACATCAACATGTAGCCCTTAACTTAGGTGGCCCTTATCGGTTGCCTATGCGGTAAATATCACGAGCCTTTATAAATCATGGACAATATTTCAGTTGTATGATTTTCTTGTATATTCTCTTGTCTGGATTGTAACTATTGCTTCTGCCCTATTGTTATGTAACAGAATCAAGCACACATATATATTGGATGATCCCTTCGATGATCCTCCCCAGCTTGCCGAGTTAATTCCTGATGCTTCTCCAGAAGGAAAACCACAGGCGGAGGTTAACTTTTAATTGCTACCTTTAAGTTTTAGCTCAACCTTCCGGTAGTGCACGCCTTTCCTACATCTAGAGGATCCATGCAATGTATGAAAGGTTCATATGGAGCTCGTGATTGTTAATGTGGCTAAAATAAGTTTGAAAAATCTGAACTGTCAATCAGTTTTAGTTGACTTAAGGATTCAACATATAAAACTGAGTTAGAATAAGTTTTTTTTCGTTGATCAGTAAAACAAAGTTAAAATAAGATAATGCATAAACAAACAAAATTATACTGAAAATAGGGAACAAGTAGGGTAAGTTGAGGAAACTAAAGCAGACAAACAGAGTAGCTCGAATGGAGATTGTTTGGCTTAACTACTATGATAAAATCGACTTATAAAATTGAGTCAGTGGAGTCTGCTCATGGATATGCTAGCCACTTAGTTGATTGGAGATACATATTGTTGAAATATATCAATTAAGTTTTAAGTTCAATAAATAGTTTTGAGCTTCTGAATACTGGTTTAGAATGGTAGTGCTCTTGAATTTATTTTTGTTGGTAGTAAGGATTATCAGAAATCCATCTTGTTGATATTCCTTTTTTCTTTTCACTGATGTACTCAGGTTGATGACGAGGTGCGACTTGAAGATGATTGGGTGCCTATGGATGAGCAATTGGATCCAGCGGAGCTTGAGGAGATGCTTCGAGCAAAGGAAGCACATTCTAGTGCTGTGGTTCTTGAGAGTGTATGCATCAGATTGACATCTCTTGGTTGTGGTATTTGCTACAATTCTTTGAAGTAGATATTTACATGTGTGTGTCACAGATTGGAGACATTCCTGATGCTGAGATGAAACCTCCAGAGAACGTGTTATTTGTTTGTAAGCTTAATCCAGTTACTGAAGTGAGTTCTTGTTATCACTCGCCTGTTCTTAGAAAATTCTTTCCTTGCTTGCTTACTGCTAAAAGGATTTTGTTTTCAGAGAGCAGCATCTTAGCCATTTCCTTCGAGATGTGTTCAGCCTTTTTTTCAACATTAAAAGTGATAGCGCTATCTTTGAGGATATACATTAATTTTGTACTCTTTGTTACTCTAATTTGTTACATTTTGACCTTGAGATTAACTTTGCATGTTTGTGTTTAAATGCAGGATGAGGATTTGAATACAATCTTCTCGCGCTTTGGAAATGTAGTATCGTGAGTGCTGAGAAACAGAAGTTTTTGTTATACAAATCATTTTAATCTTGTTAAGTAGTCTTTGTTGTTCTTTTATTTTGACATCCTAAATTTTCCATCTCAGGGCTGAGGTAATTCGTGATTACAAGACAGGTGACAGTTTGTGTTACGCTTTCATTGGTGAGTTGTCTTATTTTGCTTTCTATACCTTCATCCGTAGATTCTTGAGTCTGCTCTATGTTTCTATTACTTTTATAGACGGTGCTTCCATATGGGAGCTCACATGGGACCTGGTGGCTGCCCATCTGACAAATTTGCCCACAAAGATTGCCTTGGTGTCACTTGGGTTACCCACTTATAATCTTGACACAGTTGTGTTCTATGGTCTTAAAAGGCTGTAGTTACTTAAAAGTGGGCTATGACTCTAGTTTTTCATTCATTCTCTATAAGAAGGTTCATGATTATGTTAATGATATCACAGTCAAGTCCTAAAAAGCAATTAGAAAATGTTTCTATGCTAAAAGTTTTTGATATGTTTATATTAAGGCTTGCGAATGAATCCTTTAAAATGATATCTAATTGTCCTTTCCGAAACATTTTTGGGGTTATGTGGTACACAAGCAGTGTTCTTCAAAAGCAATACAAGAAGTAAGTTTTACAGATCTAGGTAAATCGAAGGAAATCACAACTATGACTGCGCTCCTAAGAATCTGAAAGAACTCAAAAGTTTCAGAGGTGAAATTTTGCCTATATGATGCTCCATTCTGGGGTTGGTGTTAAAATTGACATTTATTTCTTCAAGCAGGATGTACCATTCTAGTGTAAAGTATGAAAATGCTTTTAGGAAAATCTAATCTCTATAAGTGTGGACCACAATGATGGTATCCATTATGCACAAACCTTACCTTTGTACTTTCAACCAATTTTCACGAATGAAACCAACAGCTTGTGTGTTTAACTCCCAAAGATGCCAAACGTTTATACACAAAGGTGGAGATAATTTGCCTAAAGCTTGTATATGGGGCTCATAATTTGGATTTATTTACTCACCCATCAAGTGCACTTATATTAAGGTAGATCCAATTTGTTATCTTTAGTTAAGCTAACATTGGTCGAACAACAATGTGGTGGTTCGTAATCTGAATATTATATCATCTGCATGTACCTGAGAGCTCTTAGAGAACAAGTTATTGTCGATCTTCTTGCCAATTTCTCCCAAACGAATACCATGATTTGTGATGAAGGCTTACTAGGTGACGTAAATGTTGATGATTGAGGAAGGCTCTTAAGATGGCAAGTTTGGGGTTCTATATTTCAATGTGTAATTAATCAATAAACAAGGTGGAGTAGGTGTTCTTATTTTAACATTAAATGCTGCATCAACATCGCTAGTGTTCAATAGGCCAGTCGGCCTTTGAATGTTCAAATAATGCGTCTGAATATGGGCTCTCCTTATAGAACTCGCCATGGCTTCCAATGTGAATACGTGATATTCTAGTATGAGGCGATCCTCTATGTTTGGTCAAAAATTTTTTTTTGGACCATGGTATGGAGGAATCTAACTATGAATATCAACATTGGGAACATTGAGTGCACTGTAGACTAAGAATTGACGTGTAAACAGGCTAGTTACCTTGACTACCGTACTAAAGGTAGAGGGGATTATTGCTCAGATCAAAGTGGTAAAGAAGACATTACCCTTTCCAATCTTGGATACGATGTAGACAATGTTCCTTAGGTAATGACCCAACCAATGGGTTCTATTAGGTTAAAGAGACACCTTTTGCCACTCTAGGAAAGAATATGCTGCTGGCGATATCATGGCTATACATTATACACCAAGATGAACTTCACCACAATGGGCGGATTGAGTCCCCCCAAATGTATTAATCTAAAAGAAGTATCAGAGATCTTTGAAAGCGTCCAACAGGCTACTTGTGGGCAAGTCCATATAATTCTCCCGAAGGATCCAACACCTTTGTCATGAACTTATTAATGGTATGACATGGCAAACTATGCAAAGGGGAAATGCGCCAACTGTCTTGAACTTCCAATTGCAAAGATGCAAAAAAAACTTGACGGATTTGGTGAATTGGAACTGAAACTGTTAGATTCTAGACTTTTGTCATCAATAGTTTCATTCTTCGGCTGGCGTGTTGGTTTCACACTTACGATGGAAAAAATGCTTGAATCAAATGCCTATTGCCACTTTTGCTGATTTATGGTGTGTAGCTCCACAAAGGGTAGGTCATACATAAAATACGGAATTAGTCTAGAATCCCATTTTTGGGTTGGGTTTCACTTCTCCGCCACCCAACTTTAGTTTTTGAAATCCAACCCAAATTTTTTTTTGGCTTATGTACACCTGTCATTTTCAACTCTTTGACTTGGTTTTATTTACTTTTTATTGACATATTTGCCCTTCTTTTATTTGAAAAAGAAGTAATAGAGAGAGAAATTTTAGAGAGAGAGAGAGAGATCGTACGTAGGTTGCCTTCACTATTTTTTTCCGGCCAGTCAGATCTGTCGGCGATCATCTTCATCATCATTGTCTTCATCTTCATATGCAAGTGCTTTTAGAGAGAAAGAGAGAGAGAGAGATCGTACGTAGGTTGCCTTCACCATTTTTTCCGGCGAGTCAGATCTGCCAGTGAGTCAGATCTGCCGGCGATCATCTTCATCATCATTTTCTTCATCGTCTTCTTCTTCATCTTCATATGCAAGTGATTTTAGAGAGAGAGAGAGAGAGAGAGAGAGAGAGAGAGAGAGAGAGAGAGAGAGAGAGAGAGAGAGATCGTACGTAGGTTGCCTTCACTATTTTTTTCGGTGAGTCAGATCTGCCGGCGATCATCTTCTTCATTGTCTTCATCATCTTCATATGCAAGTGACATGCAAGTGACGTGCAAGTGATATGCAAGTGACTTGCAAGTGACGTGCAAGTGATGCAAGTGATGCAGCTGATATGCAAATGACATGCAAGTGATATGCAAGTGACATGCAAGTGAGGTGCAAGTGACATGCAAGTGATGCGCAAGTGACAACTGATATGCAAGTGATGCCAAGTGAGGTGCAAGTGATGTGCACACTTGCGCATCACTTGCATCACTTGCACATCACTTGCACATCACTTGCACGTCACTTGTATATGAAGATGAAGAAGAAGATGATCGCCGACAGATCTGACTCACCGGAAAAAATGGTAAAGGCAACCTACGTATGATCTCTCTCTCTCTCTCTAAAATCACTTGCATATGAAGAAGAAGACGATGAAGAAAATGATCACCGGTAGATGTGACTCGTCGGAAAAATGGTGAAGGCAACCTATGTACGATCTCTCTCTAAAAGCACTTGCATATGAAGATGAAGAAGAAGACGATGAAGATGATCGTCGGTTGATCTGACTGGTCCAAAAAAATGGTGAAGGCAACCTACGTACGATATCTCTCTCTCTCTCTCTATTACTTCCTTTTCAAATAAAAGAAGGCCAAATATGTCAATCAAAAGTAAATAAATAAAACCAAGTCAAAGAGTTGAAAATGACAGGTGTACATAAGACAAAAATTTTTTGGGTTGGATTTAAAAAACTGAAGTTGGGTGGGGGAGAAGTGAATGCCAATCCAAAAATGGGGTTCTAGACTAATTCCGTAAAAAAAAGAAGGAAAAATTAGTAAAAAACCCTACTTAAAAACATATTTTAGGATTTAGCCCAACAAACGTTTTCTTTTAGTCTAAGGCCCCTGGATAACTGAGGGTTTGAGTCTGTGTAAAAGAGGGTTTCAGTCTGTAAATTACACAGAGGGTTTCCGTCAGTTACCCAGGGGCCTTAGACTGAAAGAAAAGGTTTGTTGGGCTAAATCCTAAAATACGTTTTAAGTTGGGGTTTTTGGCCAAAATCCCCAAAAAAAAACCCTAGATCTCAAAATGAATAACGATCTCACCTCCAACTACGACTGATCTGATCTCGTTCTTCGTTCTCGTTCTCGTTCTTCGTTCCTCTCTCTGTCTCTCTCTCTCTCTGATTTCTGCTCCGTCGATTGTCTTCTCCAACTTCGGTTAGTTTTTCTCTCTCTTTCCTCTCGTCTCTTTTTGGTTTTAAGTAAGGGTATTATTGTCTTTTACTATTTTTTGTGTTTTATTTAAAATGTTAAAGTAGGGTGGGGTGGAACCTAAATCTAGGGCCGATTTTGGGTTTATTTCCCCTTTCCTCTTCATAAAATGGGTAGGCATGCCTGAAAATTTAATACTATTTGCTTTATTTATTTATTTAATTTATTTATTTTGTAGCACGTAATGTGTGTCTGACATTGGAATTGCTTTTTAGCTTCTTATTTTATTTGGTCATAAAATTGATGTTAAGTTTAACAAATTTGTTTTATTTTCGATGATTCCAGAGTTTGAAACCAAAGAGGCATGTGAACAAGCATATTTCAAGGTATGCTGAAGAACTGCTATTTTGTATTTGTGTCTTTCCCAATTAGGTTACATATTGTTGTGCATATTTTTGCCTTGATAAGTGTTATCCAATTATTTGGTTCTACTGGTGGTTAATTGTCATTACAAAACCAAGCCGATAGCTTATCTTTTCGTAATTCAAGGATCTGAAATGACATTATTAGATTGGATGGATTAATTGGGTTTACTCGATCAATTAACAATCCTACTGATATCTACACTCACCATGGGAGTGGGGCATGGGAATCATTGTGTCAAGAATGCAACACTGCCTAATAATCTATAGGCTTAATAGTTTACCATCCAGGTGAGTTAAATAAAGGCTCAAGTGAATTGACGGTCAACATTGACCAACTCAACGAGTCTCTCCTCTCAAGTCCAAGAATGTTAATTGAAAGCTTTTTTACCCCAGTACAAGACAATTCATGCTTAAAATTGAAATTTCTAATATGGATAGGGGACTCCTGCCTAGAATGATGGAGAGAAAAAGAAGAGGTGAAGAAAAGGGGTTGAACGAATTGTGCAAACACTCAACGGGTCAATCTCCACTCTTCTTTAACAACTTATTAACATTGACCAAACTGCCCTTACTTCCTTAAGTACACATCTTACAGTGCCAGCTAGATGTTTGGGTATGGCGTGGTAGTCCAGATCAGGAGATTGATCTGCCCCAGAGAGACATGACAGTCGAGCAGCTCAGATTAGATGAGGCTTAGCGGATGAGTCTGGCATGTAATCTTCTGCTGATACCCATGCATCTTCAGCACTAGATTTAGCCACAAGATTTTTGTTTCTCTCTATGCAACCAGATTGGCAGATACAATGCCGAGGCTTAGCTGATGAGTCTGGTATGTAATCTTCTGCTGATACCCATGCAACTTCAGCACTAGATTTAGCCACAAGATTTTTGTTTCTCTCTATGCAACCAGATTGGCAGAACAGTCTCTCGAGTCTTGCCTGATCAACATCCAAGAAGCTAGTGAGTTTCAATTTATTATATGGGCTCATAACCTTGCCAGGAGAAGCCTTTTAAGTATCTGAGCATCTTGGACACAGGTTACCAGTTTGGATGTTTTAGAGAATGCATGAACTAATGTACAAAACCAACAGCAAAAGTAATGTAAGATGAGTATCTGTTACTTATTTCACTGTGACAGATAGATACCCTCTTTGGACCGAGCCACCTCAGGTCCTCAATCCCAAGGTAGTAGCGGAGTTAATCCTTTTTTTTTTTTCTGAAAATGACTCATAAAATGCGTCTCTAGTTTCAAAATTGTTAAGTGATCATCGCTTGTGAGATTGTAACAATAATGTTTTCTGCTCATACTACAAGTATAATTATCCTTGATTCAATGTGACAAACACAAAATGATTTGGACACGTAGCTGTGTGTGTGTGTGTGTGTGTGTGTGTGTGTGTGTGTGTGTGTGTGTGTGTGTGTGTGTGTGTGTGTGTGTGTGTGTGTGTGTGTTTAGCATGTTAATAGTCTGGCAATAATTCCTTTAACTTCCCTTATTCATATCTTCTGAAACCTTCTTAAATTTTAAATATGGAACTTTAACTGCTTTTCCCAAACTCTATGAATTCTAGTTGTCTTTTTTATTTTTTTATTTATTTATTTTTTTCCCTTTACGAAATTGGGCATTCCATAAGGATCTTAATCCATACGAAGTGCTCTTAGACCAGAGTTCATGTCTTAACATCTAGTGGTGATAAATGATAATTAAATTTGTTGCATTTCATATTTATACAATGGCAGATGGACAATACTTTAATTGATGATCGGAGGATACATGTGGATTTTAGTCAAAGTGTTTCTAAATTGTGGTCTCAATACAGGCGCAAAGAGCATCAAACTGGTAAAGGTATCGCCTAGATATGACAACTCTTAATTATTTTAATGATAATATCAAGACATGGGCATCTGGGTTTTACTTACATTTAGATTCCCATCATTGTTAAATTTTTGAAATGTTTCATGTGTTTTGTTTTGGTTTTGGTGGTGAATGAAACAAAACAATTCCGTTTGTATAGGCACTGTATGAATTATTTTGGTCGGAATGTCTCGCTTTTTCCACTAAGAGAATAGGACATACTATGTCACCGAAACATTTCTAGATCCCCAACATACCGTTGTCAACACTCAACATGACATGAGATAGCATATGACATAGCTGAACGTGATCATGGGTGGTACAGGATGTGTCCTCTCTCTCGCTCTCTTTTCATCTTTGTTTTGTTTTCTAATTAATTACTCTCAAAACTCTCAAATATCTTCTATTAGACATTTTTGAAACAATAGTGGGGACACTTGACCCAGTCTTAGACATTCCCTAAAATCCCCCTGCATATTTAGGGCCCACATGGGATGATCCAAGGGTTAATATCTTTCATGCTAAACTCTTATTCATTCTGGCATGTTTTACTTTCATGCTGAACTTATTGCTAACATATTAGTTAAGAATAGAAGTTCTGAAGTCTTAACAAGGTCCTATTCACCCTTCCCCTGCTCTATGAAAAATAACAAATAAACTAAAGGGTTTAGAGAAATTAGGAAGCGCAATGTCCGACGCCTATGTCATTGCTTCTACTGGAAACTTCTATTTCATACTTGGGATTTGGTTTATTTCACTGCACGTTCACTATGGGGTTTACAAAATTCTGTTTTGTACCAAGAAACTAATTGTTTCAATTAATTTATGGTCTTACAGGAAAAGGTTGTTTTAAATGTGGTGCTCTCGATCACATTGCCAAGGACTGCACTGAGGGCCCTACTACCAATACACAACCTCAAAAATATGTCTTAAAAGATGGGAACACCCAGCGGGGTGGAAATGAAAAGTTAGTGTTCGCAATCTTTCCTCTGGAATTAAATATTGTGTGATGAAAATTTGTTAAATGATCCCTGTTATCCCAAGTTGTCTAATATTAATATGCTTCTGTTGTAGGTACGATATGGTGTTTGATGGAGACACTACGGAAAGTCCAGAACAGGACAGGAGACGCATAGAACGTGAATCAGAAAAAGAGTCGAAGAAACGTAGGATGGACAAACGGAGTGAAGATGACGTGCGACATAGAGACCATGAGAAGAGAGACTCGAGAAGTGATAAAAGTAGACATGATGATAGAAGTAGAGGACCCAAGGAGGATGAGAGCTACCGAGGAAGTAGACACAACGGAAGCAGAAGACATGAGGATGATGAGCATCATGCAGAAAGAGTAGCTAGAGACAAAGGGAATCACAAAACACATGGTGGTCATGGGGACAGGAGGAATGAACGCGATTATAGAAACAGTAGCAGCGAGGGAGGCAGGACAAGCGATCGAGATTACAGAAAAAATGACAGTGAGGGAGGCAGGAGAAGCGAGAGAGATTATAGAAACAATGAGAGTGAAGGAAGCAGCAGGAACGAGAGGGATTATAGAAACAATGACAGTGAAGGCAGGAGGAGCGAGCGAGACTACAGGAAAAATGACACTGAGAGAGGCAGGAGGAAGGAGAGAGATTATAGATAAAAATAGTGTAAACAGTGGAATCCATGGAAAAATGACGAGGACTTCTCTTTCACTTCCCAACGCGTGAAATTATGAAGCGTTTTGTATCAATACCTTAATTTTGTATGCTATGGAACAGACTTTCACTTTAATTACAAGGCTTTTGTTCGAACGAAGCCAGAAACAAAAGGTTGAGACATGAAGGTAATCAATTTTGAATCTCTACAGACTTCACAGGTATTCTATATTGTTTTCAAGGAGACCAGAACAGTTCATCTATATTAGAAACTTTCCATCTTACACTACTAAATTCCCAATTCTTATTATGGGTTCTTGATGATATTCTCTTCCTATTCAATACATGAAATGCTGCTTTTGAAATTTAACTGTTGCTCATTCTTGAGAAATTGAAAGTACACAAAGAGCAAAAACAACAAAGCTTTTATTATTGCTTGCTTATGAATGGAAACTATTAATTTCTAGTGTAAATGAGTTTCAGAAAATGAGAGATTGAGTCTGTGTTTGATACTTGGTGATGATGATGATGATTATGGATAGTGATGATAGATGATTATGATGATGATTGATGACCAATGTCAACAATAATAATGTTTTTTATGAACTCTTTGTTATTTACTACAAAAGTTCATATCATAAACAAGAACAATACAAATGTTTTTAGGGGTTTTGGAAAAAAAGTCCCTGTAAAAAAAGTCATTATGATTTTAGTCCTTGTTTTATAGGGACTAAATTTATAAAACAAGGACTAAAATCATAATGACTTTTTTTACATGGACTTTTTTTTACATTTTCTAATATTTTTACTATGTCAAACCAAACAAAATGAAAATAAAAATGATAATTAATTGCATTGAAAACTTAAAAACAATGAATTTAGTTTTCAAGAGAAGAAATAAAATTCAAAGAACCAAACACAGAGGCCTGAATGTTGTTTACAATGACTTGAGGAGAGTGAGTAGCATCAACAACAGTAATGTCTTTTTCTGCGGGATCAATCTGAAGCAAGTCGAACTGAGACTGCAAGAGTGAAGCAGGCATGAAATGGTTTCCCTCCTCTCCCCGTCTCTTGACTCGGCTTTCAATCACCTCCATTGGAGCCTCCAAGCAAACAAACCTCACCCTACCAGCAATGTAGCTACCAGGTTTGTAATTTGGGTCGGCTGTTCTCAGAATCTCTCTGTAACTCTTTTGCAGGGCTGAACAACAAAGGATTACTTCTGGCTTCTTCTTGTCATTGCCAGTATCAATATTACTGCTCATGCTCTTGATCAGGTTCATCTTATTTCTTAATGTGTCTCGGAGGGTTTCCAGCCATGGTATCCTGTCTTCCTCTGTGAGAGGAATCCCTTTACTCATCTTCTCTGCATTTAGTTATAACATGTTGCACTTAGTGATAGTAGTATCTGATTAAAGAACAACACGACCAAGCTTATGTGCGCTCGAGGAGGGCATAGTCTTATGATGTCCACGCAATTAACCCACCATGATTAACTGCATGAACATTTTACGCCTATGCCCGTGTACGAATGCAAGCCCAGGCGCATTAAATCGGGATACTTAATTAATGGAAATCCAATAATGCAGCAAGTTTTGGCTAACTAATAACTATATTCAAGGATGGATAGCATATATAAAGACTAATATACCAATGTTTGCTTGTGGATGGAAATTATCAGCATCAAGAAAGTTACACTCCATCTTCTTTGCCAACATCGCGCCTACTGTACTGTTAACATAAAAATTCAAAACCACACAAACAACAGACTAATAAGATAAATTTTTACATGGTTCATTCTTCCTTCTAGAGCTCAAATAGATTAGGGCTTTGCTGCCAATATCTGTCTCTTTTCGACAACTCGGCGAAAAAACTATTTGCAAACTATTTTCCATCTTAGATCCAGTAGCTACAATGAACGGATCATGATATATATATATGAAGTATAGATCCGTTTGCAATCCCTTTTTGATCAGTCAAATACAAGATATTATGGCCTTTAGATTAGAAAAACTCAATGACTGATACATTTTTTTTGCATTACACCTTTTGTTTTGCTATCCTTTTAATTTCGAGGTTTTGACGAGAAACTGCAAACACCTCTTTACTACACCACAAAATGTCAGAAGACAAATTCATTAGGTTTTTATTCCTTTATGAGATTAGCAGATATAAAGAGAAAAAACCATTCGAAAACAATAGTGGAGAAACAAAATGGAGACACATACACCATTACATTAAAGAGAGAAGAGAAAATGGTTATTCCAGTAGGAGACAAACCAACACTCAAAATTAGCAAATTTCTAAATCCTTTTGTAACTTCTGTCACCAAAGTCGATGTTGCAGTTTTTTCCATTCCTCTCTTATCCTAAACGGTTCCTTATAATCTTTCTTAATGGCCTTCAATAATCTATTTGAAAGGATGGATAGACCCATAGAAAAAATGAAAATCACAGCTTGATCACCTAGCTCTATCAAATGGATCTACAATGAAATCAAGCTAAGATTTGTGATGCAATCATCAGTTCTATCTATAGGATAGAAATAGACAAAGAACTGATTCTTCTGTTTGCAGAGTTTTGATCTAAGAAAACCAAAGCTTTGGTGACGCAAGAATCAATTCTTGTTAATTTCTATCTTGCAGATTGACCTGACGATTGTATCACAAATACTAGCTTGATTCTATATAGATCTATATGATGAAGCTAAATGATCAAGCTGTAGTTTCAATTTCTTATGTAGGTTTCTCCATCCTTTCATATGCATTTATGAAGCCATAACGAAAGATCATAAGAAATCGTTCTAGATAAGAGAGGGAGGGAACTACAACATCTGCTTAGGAGAGAGAGGTTATAGAAGGGTTGAGAAATTTGATGACTCTAGAGTATTGATTTGCCTTATTTTTGCCGATAAAAAAAAACCATCTTCTCCTCCTCATCCGCTGTAATTATGTATATGTCTCTATTTTTTTGTTCCACTAGTATTTTTTTGCATTTGTCCTCAATATCTTTGTACTATATAATAGGAGGTGCTTGCAATTTTTTTACCAAAATTTCAAACTAAAAGAATAGCTTAGCATGAGGTGTTTTGCAGAAAGGCATCCATCCCAATTATCAAATTTGTCTAACCTAAAAGGTACAAAATATTGTATTTCAATGTACAAAAAAGGACTAAAACGAATCCAGACTCATTTCTAATTATACTCTTCGCATTTTTGAAAAAAAAGAAAAAAAAGAAAAGAAGAAGAAGAATCTATGTTACAATGGGTAAATACTATATACCACAAGCATTGATACATTAACCTATGCCATTATATAAAGGTTGCTGATAACATGACCATTCATTTTGTTGGGAGCTTACAGACTTTTCCCAAAAAAGACCTAACTAATTTTTTAAGTTATGTTTTTTATTTAAGAGCTTACAAACTACAACCTAAAAACCTAAAATCTCTCTTTTTTGAATCCTACACCAACTTACAAAATTTTCAATTACCTATATGCTTCCCTTTTCTAAATCAATGGAGTGGTTTGCTGTGTACTATTCCAATTAACAACTTAACCTAATGACCTAATTAAACAAAACTAATAATTCATCTCCAACATATATTAAAACATAATGCTACATGTAGAATGCATGTGCTATCAGTAGTACTTGTGTGTAATTTTGGTTCTTGTCAAACATAGGGTTGCAAAAAGAGCTCACCATCCTGGGCCTCGGCCCATGAAGGGTATCCACTGGTCCATGGGCTTGCCCGGGCTGACCTGTTCAGTTAATATTATTTATGGGCTGACTAGTAGTAAAAATTAATTTTGGAGAGGTAAGTTAAAAATACTAATATTACTTCATGTATTTCTTACACTCTGTTAACACCTTGACGTTGAGTCCCACATAAAACTGATCTAAATGCTGATTTTTTTCTGAGCTGATCTCATTCTAAAATTACATCATTCTAATTAACCCTATAAAAATTTGATTAAAAGTATAAGTTTTTTTTTTTACCCATCCATTTTATTGTTTTAAATTTCAATCAATTTGTGAACAGCCCATCTCAGTCGTTAAATCAACAAATCAATCGCAAAAAAAAAATCAGTCAGATTGATGACACAATTAAATGCACAACTTGAAAGAGAGAGGGCTTACGATTTGCCAGAGCCACTAACCCCCATAATCACAAGAACAATTGGAGCCACCCCTGATGATCATAGAACAAAGATTCAATTCAATTCAATTCAAAAAAAAAGAAAACAGAGACAAAAA
>MVGT01001428.1:395030-412746 GCA_002174775.1 Macleaya cordata
TGTTCAATGTAATTCAATTACATCAACACATGGGATTAGGAGTCATCACTCCTGTGATGGAGATACATCACATTATATAACATAATCATCCTTTGTGTTATAGTCTTTGATTAGACTACGAACCAACATTGATGAATTAAACCTCTCCTTGTATGAACACACTTCATACAATTAATTCATCTTGTTATATCATACTAACTATAAATATATATGCATGTTAAACAGAAATAATAAACCATTTATTAAACTCATAAATGTCGTAAACATTGTTTTTAGGGCATAACCCCAACACTGCCAACTCAGTTTAAAAGTGTATCCTCACATTAGCATTTGAGTTTTTTTTTTTGAGAAATGTGTATTTTTCTTACATGGCAGTCTTATTTTACTACATCCACATTGCATTGGAGATGCTCTTAAAATCCCTTCCAGTGACAAGGAAGGTGGGGAGGTGTCCCAGGTTAGACGTGGGTCAACAAAATCACTATCTCAATTTTGAGGGCAGGTGAGGTGAGGTGAGGTTTGGTGTTAATTCCGGGTTCGGCAAAAGTTCGGTTCGGGAATCTTTCAGGAATTATTCGAATTTATGGACGAAAAATTCTGTCAAATAATTGGAGTTCGATAAAAATACGGCTCAGGAATAATTCGAGTATAGTTCGGATGATCTATAAAAAATTAGCTTAAAAATTCTGATATATGTACAAGTACCATGTCTAAAAATATTATATCTTATCATAAACTACAATAATAATATTACCCATTCTAGAAGTCTCCAACTCAAATTATATTCAATTAACAAAATTCTAAAGTACAAGAGTATGTGAACCAATTAGACATAAGAAATAATTTCTTATATCATCCCATAAAAAATTATAACGAAGTATTGAAGGATAAGCTATGTGATTAAATAAATTTTCTTTATCCATCCAACAGAAACAAAAAAATTCTATACCTCCATTTAAATTCTGTTATATAAAAAAAAATATCATGCATTTCATTAAAATATACAATTGAAAAAAAAAAGTGAGAATAGAAAAGAACATAAAAATAAGAGTAACATACATCAAAACAGAGTAACTACAAATGCAATGTGTTAACTGTTAGCACACATAGTAAAATAACACATCCAATAATCTCAATGTAACTAGTATAATGGATCAAAAAATAATTGAGATTTTAAAAAATAAAATAAAAACGAATTGTTCAAAAGTTCGGTTCCGATTCGCGATCGTTCGCAAATAATTATAGTTCTGTTGAGAATGCACAAATTAATCCGACTCATTGAATAATGCGGTTATTCGGTTCGGTATGGCTTTGATACTTTCGGTTTGCGAATAATTCGCGAACTTGCTAACTAGGGTTTGGTTTGAGAAACTGAGAATGTTGTACCAGCTCTTCGCTCTGGCTTAAGAGACCTAAAATCGCAAAAATAAACATAACAACAACATCAATTATAACTCTAGGTTAAACTATCAAAAAAAAAGTTATATGTGATAAAAACATCAATTGAACTGCCTAAAGTTTCAAATGGATGGATGTTTTTGAGGAAATAGTCACCAAAAGGTCTCTTTGAATTTGTCAATGTTCATGGTGAAGAATAGGTGATATTTCAGTCTCTTTTAGTTGCCTAAAATTATTTTAGGCAAGTTCTAAAGAGTCTTCAGAGCAGAACCGCAAGAGCAAAATTCGAGAGCCGGAGCAAGATTCCGGAGCCGGAGCCTCACCACATTGAAACGGTTCTGGTTACCGGAGGGACAACCCCTCATTAGTACTAAATGGATCTGAGGTGCATTTACCTCTATATTTGTGAAGTATTTGTTAGAATTTATCAACATTGAAAAAATATTTTTGATTGTAGAAACTTGTGAAGTTGGTGACAGAAATTAGCAAAAACATTTTTGGGACTCTTTAGATCCCCAGGTCTTGCCCCCATCCTTTTGACAGATCTAACCACCCATTGGGGAGTCCAATTGTTTGTCTGGAAGTGTGTCTCAACAACATGTTGCCTGTCAATGCTACCCTCTTTGCTGCTAAATGAACGAGATTTCATACTGTAATTGATCGATTTTAAAACGTATAACTAAACTCAAGCTATTAATGCATCTGTGCATATGTTTTAGTTCTGTACATTCATCATAGCTGACTGATTCTATATGCAAGTGTTTGAATATATATGCAGTAGAGCAGATGATGCACAGATCACCACAGTCCGTACTTGCATGGCTGATCGACGTAGAAAGTTGTGATTTAGCTCCTCTCATGACATCCCCTGCTATTCACCCCCTTTGTGTTCGATAGTTTGATGCCCATCTGTTTTCAAACTAAACAACCTTTGAAACCTTTCCTCAACGCAGCTTCATCCAAGTTCCTGCCTATGAAGACAAGTTTGTTAATCCTTTTCTCATCTGGTCCCCATCTTTTGCCTGGGCAACCATCTAAGGTGGAATGAACCCCCTGATCGGAAGAACAACAACACCGAACACAGTTAAAATTTGACATCAGAAACTGTCTCTCAATGCATAAATAAAATAGTAGATGGAAGAAGCATAGCATCTCAGTTCTGTTGTTAGAATGAGTGGGACCTGGAAGACATAACGCTCGTCAGAATCATTTACAGACAAAATCCCCTTCATCCTGTACAAGTCCTCCCCTTTCTCATCGATCAGTCTTTCAAGCCAATCATCAACCTATAGATGGCAAGTGCAACAAACAGACCAGTTGAGAAACCACAATTAGATGATTCAAAGGCAGAAAGGCTAACTAATATAGTTATGAGTTAATACTATAGGCTGGTCCTTTGTTTATTTAAAACCTGAAATCTACAGAACAAAAACAACGAGTCACATACGAAGAATAGCATTCTACCAAATGGCCAATCGAATTTTCATTCAACATTTCAACCATGTAGGATCACTCATTTTGAATTTTTTCGTTTTCTATTTGGAGGGGTTAGTACTTTTCGATACTGTACGGGCCCCAAGTACATACTAGATAAGAGAGAAGGGTCGTCAACAGTAGTCAACTTAATCTCTCTTTCTTCGATCTCTCTCTCTTTTCTCTCTTCTACTTCTGTTCTCACAGTTAACATTGTTGATAAGATTCTATACGGTATTACACAACCATAAATGATTACCTCCTCAAGATCATGGGTTCCTTGATAAAATAGACTGACAATGGACAGTGCATAATCATGTACGCAGTTTTACCTCATCAAGATCAAGGGTGCCTTCACAAACTATACTGACACTTGACACTGCAGAATCATGGACATGGTTGTGATGATGTTCTTTGTGGTGTTCTGTTAGAAAACAAGCAAACGGAAAGAAAATGTAAATCCACAAGAAATTGAAAAAAAAAAAGGAATCTTATCTAGTCAGACTAAACAAGGTAGATGTACAGCGAAGTTACTAGAGAAAACAATATTTGCCAACATAAATAGACAGACGATTATCAAGCACTTAACAAAAAATTAATAAATTTAAAAAAAAAAAAAAACAATTAAAACAAAAAGAAGAAGCGGCAGTTCCATAGGTGCATATAGAGCATAAAAATGTCGATGTTTCCATCTAATGAACTGAAACTGTTCTTTCTCCGAATGGCTCCTCTTAATGAAACTTTAGGTATGGTTCCTCTATTTCCCATTCTCATATTAGCACATAGGAATAGTCTAGAAAGAGCCTTTTCATTTGATAATCCTTGTCCTTCGAGGAACTAAAGTGAAATTGATATCCAATGCTTAGAAAACTTAACCACACTCAGTTGAATAAACAATAATCACTAATTGTTTCTATTACTTTCCTTCTCAACAAATTGAGATGAAGCAGACTGGACGTCTTTCTGCTAAAATACAACCAAATAGTAGTAGTGCATGCCACTTGTAACTTGTAAGAATAGGACATATACAAAACCATTACCATGCCCAGCTTCGTGCTGATGAATTGCGCCATGAGATCCATCTACCTGAACTTCAGACTCAATTCTGCAAAACATAGGGATCCAAAAATGTTAAGGAAAAATATATTCAAATGGCATTCGCATTGTGTTCGTCTACGCAGAATGAGGGGAAAAAAATGATATAAGTAAAAGTACTCGGCTACAACATAGTTGCTGACCTATCAAGATCATATCCTCCCACTCCAAGAACAAAGTCCATGTCAACAGCTCCAAATTTGGCTTGCTTGATTTGTGCCATCCTATTGATACTCTGACACAGATTTTCCCCAAATTAGTACAAATTTAGCAACGAATGTTGGAAAAATGAGAACACCCACCTTAATTCTCTTACTCAATGCATCCAAGTCTGCCTCACTCACCAAATCTATCTGCCCAAAAAATTTATATGATTAATCAAACCTGGAACAAGCAAACTCTTTGAGGTTGACATATAAAACAAGAGAGTAGAGAACTTACAAAGAAAATTGTTAGATTTAGTAATAGAATTAGTATGATACAGCAAGTAGAAGAATAAAACAAAGGAAATAATAAGAAGCAAAAGAATGAAGTGCTTGAAGAGAAAGAGGAAAGAAGATACAGAACAAAAAGTAGGGAGTTCTGGTGCTTACGTTACCCAAACACCAAATAATGTATTATTATTGAAAGAAAGAAAGTAGAGAACAAAATCCCATGGATTCCCATCATCAAACCACAATTAACAAGTTCAAACTTCAAATTTAAAAGTACTAGAAATAAAAACCAAGTTACCAAACCAAACGAGCATCAAACCAAAGTCACCTAAAAACTCAAAATTAAAAACATCGATCCCAATGGACCCAAACCCTTTACATAAAACTTAAAATCTATTTTTAAACCCCCGAAAAAACGAAAAAAAAAAAAAAAACACCACCAAAACTTGTATTTTACAAAAAAACACCCAAGGATTTGGGGCACCACGCTTAGGTTCTGGGGCGACCGCCTCTTCAGACCCCTGGGTGACCCTAGGCGAAGAAAGCGTGAACCAGGGGAATTCGGGGATGGGCGATGCAACACTCTCTTATTCGCCTCGCCTAGGTCGCCTAGGCGACGCCTTTAACAACATAGGTCCAAATCCAGCAAATCAGTAATTCATAATTTTTTGAAGAGCTTACTCAAATATCTACAAGTTCTTAGAAAAACAGGAAGTCCACTTCAACTTAGAACTAAGTCAAAATCGTCTATTAGAACAGAACACAGACGAAGAGACAGAAAATTAAGAACTTTGCAAGTTTGAGGTTAATTCTGGTTTTATCATTAAATCAGACCCAAAAATTCTGAAACCCAAGGAAAATGTTATAGGGTGAGTCTACTAACTAACACACCAAGCCTTTACCCAAAATAGCATCTATACTTGTCATGCTACTCGGTCAAAATATACATGTCAGAAAAATACAGAACTTATAACAGTGAAATTACCATTTACCACTAGTATCCAAATCAAACATCTATATTTTATTTCAAAAGCAATAAATACCTTTCAAAATTAACAATATCCAGGGAATTAAGTCAGTGTGTCAAGTTCAACCACAATATTCAGGGAATAGGAGCTTTTTTTTATAAGCATAATATGAGAGTTTGTTAAATACCAAACATACCCTTTATTATAATTTAGAAAAAGGATTTACTATTTTTGTTACACCTTTTGCTTGTGAGGAAACTAATATGAGAGGTAATTTGGGAAGTTCTGGAAAAATGACATTCTCATCACTTGTAAGTTTGGGCACTATAAGAATTTTGTGGAGATTGGATCTGTCCTCAACATGCATACAATAAGATAATACCCCCAACATAGCACACATGACTGCAAACCCTCCAACTACATACTCGAGCTGTAGTCACATCAAAAGCTAGAAGGAACAAGAGAATTAAAGAAAACAAAGAATTGTGTGACCGCACATTGTGGTCCCAAACTATACACCAACAAATATTATAGGTAACAAACAGATGTGTTAGAATAGAACGTAAAAAAATAAAAGTGAGATATCCACACCTTGTTCAAAATGATACGGTCAGCATATGCAACTTGTTCTACTGCCTCATTCACCACAAATCTTGGTTTGACTTCATCCAAATGCTGCATTGCATGCTTACAGTCAACTAAAGTAACAACCCCGTCCAGTTTCACATACCGTGAGAGCAATTCATCAGTACAGAATGTTTCAATGACAGGAGCCGGTTTTGCAAGACCTGCAGAAAGAGTATATTAGAATAATCCAAATATTCAGGATCTGAGTCGCCCATACCTCTTGAAATCAACTAGTCTTTTCTAAGCCATCAAGAATCTGTTCCTGATACAATTAAGTAGTTACTATTGCCATTACAAACTACATTTCATGAAAAGATGGAGATTAAAAATAAATCTTCTGTCTGTGAATTGTTCTCAGCCAATTTAGCGTATTAAGTGTTGAGAAAAATTGGAGCGATACTATAGGGTTTTCAAATAAAACCAGTGTGACTATTAGCACTTTGCTGCTGCTGGGGGAGGGTTCAGACTTGGTTTGTAAGTTTTACGAAATTGGAAGATGAATATGTAATTCAAAAGCTAGAGCTACTTGAAGTTGAAGGGTTCGACGGTCCTACATTGTCCTAATCTTCAGCATGATCAGTCTTATCTATTCTGAAGTTAGAACTACCGAGATCACATATAAATGCAAAGATTCTAGCAATACCTGTTGTTTCAATAACAATATGATCAAAATTCTCTCGCTTCTTCTTTACCAACTCCAAAAGCATTTTAACAAGATCCCCTCTCACAGTACAACATAGGCAGCCATTGTTCACCATAACAATGTCCTCAGCCACAGAAGAATGGCTAGCAACCAATGAACCATCAATATCCACCTCGCCAAACTGCAAGAGTAAAAAAAAAAAAAGAAAGACAGGTATGAAACCTAAATAAAAGGAAGACAAAGTACGGTTCTATTGAAATTTCAAGATTTTGTATAATTTAAGGATGAGAACAGAAATTAATTCTTAATGAACTGAGAATTCTAGTTTAACTAAATACTCGAGCATGAGAATTTAGGAACAGATAGAAGAGTTGAGCTTTTAAGCTTCATTGCCAATCCCAACCCTGGAAGGATGAGTGCCAACTTAGGTCGGTAGCTAGTGACTAAATTATGCTTTCATATAAACTGTGCAGAAACGGCCGCCTAGTCAATCCTAGGGAATTTAAAACCCTTAACAGGGTCTGTTTCTCAACTAACAGAAATTTACACGCATGTCTTTTCACCGAGGCTCTCCTAGACGTCCCTGGATTGTTGTGCTTCTGTTGCAGATCGAAACTTACCATCAAGGAATGACGACAACTTACGACAATTAACATAAGTCAAGATTCACCATGACCCTATTTTTTTTTAGGGGAATTCACCATGACCCTATTTGCCAGCTCCCTTCCCATAAAGTAACCAACTTCTCGACCTTAACACTGAAAAGGCACCGGCCACCACATCTTTACTATTATAATGCGGCTTCACACCACATCTTTAGCCGATGTGAGTTGTTACCTGTACAATTGCGCCTTCTTGGAATTTCCGAACCTGTCCTCTTACATGTTCTAATCACCTTATGTTTACACCTTGCTTACACTTTCCCTATGGAGCCTGTGTGGAGATGATTCTAGGGCTGATATTTTGTGAGGATGATCTCCTCATCATGTAGATCAACATCAATCCTTGGATCACCTTTATGTGGGCCCCACAGTCCAAAGTAAACAAGGAGTCTGGGAATAAGAATAACTCGGTACTAATAAAGTTCTATGTGGCTGAAAATTACTAAAGTGTCCCTATCTAAATAAAATTTTAATCTGTACTAGGTAATTTTCCCAGGAGATAGGAGGAAGAGTAAAATATACCCATAAGAAACATCTCCATCAAATTTGAACTTGAAATGATGAAACACCTCCTGGTGGATTTTATTTTCATGGTGATAATAGATAGTGTAATAATCTATTCCCCACAACACCTTCTAAGAAAATAAGTAAAGAAACGTAATGATCATTATAGGTGTACATTAACAGTTAACTCCCCCTCAAGTATGCGCACATTAAAAATAATCCAAAACCAAGTACAAGTATATATGGCTTATGGACTGGGTTGCACAGATACGGGTACGTGTGTCGGACACGGACACAGATACGGTGTGTCGGACACGGCATATCTACAAATTTTAGATACGGGGACATGGATATATACATAATAAATTCATTTTTTAATTCATTATATAATTAAAATAAGTTAAGCTTGTGATGAAATGCTCAATATCCAACGGTTGAATGCCAATAAAATGATGTTTTTTTATGGTCCCAGCTTGTTTGCTACGTATCCACAAGTTAAAACATCAAAACCATTGTTTTCTTAGCTTGAAAACTAATGTTTTTACAAAACCATGTGCTGATTTTTAGACTTCTACAAAACCAGTAACTTTTTAGACAATTAATATCCAAAGCATCTGCCCACCTTTTTTTAAATCTCAGTCTTCATCTTCTACTTCTTCTTTGCAGTTATAACAAACACCTATTTTTTTTCTTCCCACTTTTTTACCATGTCTAACTGTGTCTGTGTCTGTGTCTGAATCTGTGTCCACACGTGTGGACACGGGACACGGCTCATGTAATGGAGTGTCAGCGCAACCCAGCTTATGGAAGAAGAAATTGTCAACACTCAAAGTCATCAACCAAAAAAAGTAAAGGTCAACAGTAAAAATTTATCGCCAAGATGACATGCTAATTTTATAAGAAATTTAGAGAGATTAAAACCAAGAAGAATAAAAATCCTGAAATCTAGAAAATATTGTCTCAAAAAAAAATAAAAAATAAAAATCTTTCTGAAATGAAAAGAAAAGAAACAGAAACAGAAACAGACTCCACCCATTTCTCCACATTTGTCTAACGGGGATCAGGGTATGCTTGACGACCCTCCTGTTTGTCCTTCTGCAGGCTCTTATGTTCCATTTGACATGGCTTGCTTGTCTGATTCCATTCATTCTATTCAGCATACTACGAGAGTTGTTCTTAGAAGATTTGAGGAGCTTGCTTGTATGCATCGTCGTCAGACTTGATATCATGCCTCGAACGTGCAGTTCATTCAACGCACTTACCCAAATCAGTATATGTCTGACTTTGACAAGGACGAGGATTCATCTTGAGTTATGGACTTCTTATGTTTCAGTTTTTCTCTGACATGGTATTCTTTTTATTTTCTTCTTGTAATTATTTGTGATTATGCCTTTGGGCGTCATTTTTTCAATACCAAAATATAGTTACTCCCACAGAGGTGATGTCAACCTAGGTTGACTGAGGCGTGAGGTGAGAACCTTTGACAACATAGTTGTCAACTAGGTAGTTGGCATCACCAACAAGGAAAGATGACTCTATCATGATTAAATTTTTTGACTTTTTAGCCATTTAATTTGATAATGCTGATATGTATATGAAGCCCATCTACAACTCCTAAGTTCCATATTTCTAGATGATTATTACCAGTAAAGAGGCCGAGAAATGAGTAAATATCATGATCCCAAAACCACAAACTTAGCATCGTTCTTGACTATCACTTACAAAACATCCAATGAATAGCCCAAATTCAAACTATTAAAAGTAATGCCAAGTTTAGGATACAAAACTGTGTACCTCATTCTCTATGACAGCAATCCTTTTGCCATGTTGAGACGTTAGAATGTGGTTCAAGAGTGTTGTCTGCCATTAGTAATTCAAGTCAAGCAAACTGGCAAACGTAAGTATAATAAAGTGGATCGAAGAGAGATTGAAAACCATGACAACATCAACGTAAAACGGTAAAATTTGAAGTTATATAATTAAAATGGTCAACATGTATGTGCTTCTCATTTTAAGCTGTTAAACTGAAAGATAGCAAAGAACTACGGGACAAATCAAGTGTTCTAGAACTTTCATAGTTTTAGAAGTCTGTGCTCGGAGTCCTTTGATCATATGATGGGGACATATGCGAATAAATCGAAAGTGCATTAATACCTCTCAAAACCAAGAAATTGGTAGAAAGGATGTAAACCAACTTTAAGATATCATCAGTTTTGAATGTTAATAGACTTCTTCCTTTTTCACATTTTTGCCTTTGTTTTTCGTAACTTTCTATCGGTACGGAAATGACTAAATTTAGCACAATATGGGTATCCTTGAAAAAAGCCACCTTGAACAATGTTACCAGAAACGCGGTACGCTTCGGTACGCGGTACCGGTACAGGCACGCGGTACGCTAGTTTGTAGGTATCTGGTACGTTAGGGGTATACCTATTCGGTATCATCATCCAAAGTTTGAATATCAATTCTTTCTTGCACTTTATCACTGTCATCATCTCTTCCTCTCTTCTTTCCAAACACCATCTTTACAAAATATCTACGGTGTACTACTGATTGAAACTTTTGCGTCTTTTTTTATTTTATCTTGAGAGGTGTGTTTTGTATCGTAGGAACTTATAGTGTGGTGTGGGGGAGAGAAGTTAAAATAAATTTAAGGATCTGAAGGGTTGCCAAAAAAATTAATATTTTAATATAGTTTGGTAACTTGGGTTATAATTTCTATTTCCTAAGCAGCTGATTTTGACTACTAATAGTACCGTTGATTATCCTCTAATATTGGGTTGCTTAGTGGAAAATTAATTCCATAAAAAAAAGAAACATTTCCAACTACTACTAGTACAGTGGTTTACTTGCCATAGAAGTAACATTGGAAAAGAAAGAATATATTCATTAATATTAATAGTGACAACTGACAAAGGACTTGATGGGACTTATTTTTTTTCAAAAAAAAAAAAAAAAAGGAAAGAATTGATGGGACTTAACCTAAAAGAAGTAGGAAGGTACGCTAGATTGCTTGCTAGTAAAGTAATTGTTTCTTTGGGTACATCAAAAATTTGAAAACATTAAGATATTAAAATTTTGCCAACTAAAATAAACTCTCTTAAAACATATCCCATCTAAATTTGATGGTCTTTGTTACATCAAAACTGATCTAATTGAAGTAAAACCCTTCTCAAAGGGTTACATCCAAATATGATGTTTTTACAACATCAAAATTCTGCCAATTTTATTAAAACCCTACCAAAGGGGTTTTCCATCTTCTTCTCATAAGAAGAATACGAAAGAAGAGAGTTGGACTCTTGGAGAACTTTGTCTCATTCTGTTGAAAGATGAAATCGGAGGTTGTGTACTGTGGGAGAGATCGATATTGACTTCCCTATGCTTGTGGTGCATACATCAGCCTTATTCAATCATCAACAGATCCAAAGTCCAAACTCTCAAGTTCAGCTCTAATGGTGACAGGTCTTTTTCTCTCTCTTTCTCTTTCTCTGTAGTCTGTTTTCTCTATTAGAATAGCTATGCTAGGATTTTTCCCTCTCCTAGTCAGGGTTTTTTTTTGTTGGACAAACTAGTTACAGAATAAAAAGGGTACGCTGAAACTAACGTTTTGGTACGCGAACACACCCTAAAAGGGTACGCACGTACCGGTTCGCGGTACGCAGGGGAGGGTAGCGAATCTGTAACTCTGCTCTTGAAGATTATGTAGGTTTCAAATATGTGAGTTTATCTTATTATCTCTCCAAATTAAGATTAAGCAACCCCCATCTTACCCTGCTTCAGGCCATGTTCACCAAATAAACTCTTAAATGGATCTAGTTTGTTTAAGGTAGAGCTGTCATTTGGACACAACCCCCTACTCCATTACCATGAACTGTCTTTTCGGGTACATTATGAGAAGTAACAATAAATACCAAAATTTGTGAATATTTACATTCGGAAACAATTCATTTTGGATCAATGAAAATATTTCAAATCGTTTGATTATTGCTTCTTTATTTCAATACATAGCAGCTAACAACTAGGATTCTTTATTTCTACATACTGTAGATAGCAGCATTAAAAAAAGTTTCAGATAACTTGAGATAACCATGGCGTTTCTGAAATGCATAGAAGCATAGAAAAGAAGATTGTAAAAGAAGAGGAGGAGGTGAAGGAAAAGGAAGAATGTGCAAGATCAGTAAGTGATTTTCTTTCCCTCTCTCGTGTTGTAGAAAACCTTACTTCGATCCTACTTTAAATTTCAAGCTTAAACCCAAAATTCTCAATCTAATACTTAAATCTAAACCCAAGTTCTTCATGCTCATCTCCTTTCACCATTTGCTATTTTAAAAAACATAATTTGGATAGCACTTTATATTTCATACTTAAAACCCCAAAATTCGTTGATCCTAATTCATGGACTCTAAGCTTAAAATCCAATTCCATCTTCTTCCTCTTCTTTTTTCTACTTTATCTTCCTCTCCTTTCCTCGTTTCTTTGTTTTAGGAACCTGAACTCCAATCTTGTTTTAAATTTCAATGTTGAACCTTAAATTTTTCAAATAGGAAGCTCACATCTTAAATTATGGAGTATAAACTTAAACTAGTAACCTCATCCTTCTGATAGGAACACAATCGTTCCTATCCAGGCCAGCACGAGCAAGACACAGTAACAGTTCAAGTAGCTACGTAACCAAATTCTTATTCTCTACTTTAATTAACCTCAAAGGCTTAATATATAGCCTCACAATATTTCTTCTCTAAGTAACTTTCCTACTAATATTAGACTCCTTACAAAATAGAAACTAAGAAACTAAATAACAACTAGCTAGGAATTAGAAGTTTTGCTGAAATAGAATTAACTAAACTAGCTCTTAATTTTTAGGAAATTCTTCACGTCCAAGGCTCTATCTTCCACCTCATCAGCAGCTTGCATGAATTATATATCCATTGTAGTCGGCCCCACATCTTCATCATCAAGTCCTCCTTCGTGTAACTCCTCCTCCTCCAACCGTGACTCTATCACCTTCCACCTAACTTCTTATTCTTTTTCCTCTTAATCACCTTTCCTTCATTTTCTTTTTCTGTTCTTTGTTCTTCTTTTGCGTTTCTATGGACATCAGAAACACGGGAAAGCGAGTAGGCCCAAGTTCCACAGATAATGAATAATGGTCGACAGAAAAATAGGGTTTCATGTCGAAATAGAAATGTAAATGATGTTTTTTCCTTACTGAGGATACATTCTATCCAAACGTGTTGGATCTGTTAGCGGAATTCCCCATCTCATACTTAATTCCCCTAATAGATGGACCTTAAACGACCATAAATTTCTTTTGAATGAATCTGTATTATGTTTTCTGGATGGGGGAATTTAATGAATGGTTACTATGTCAAAAGAATCAAGCTAATGATTGATCAAACAAGTCGCAATTATAAACAGATTGAATTCAAATACAAAATCTGACCTTTCCTGAACCCAGAAAACCAGTGATTACAGTTGCGGGAACTCGATTATCGACATTCCTCCGTGCATCTGAGACAGCTTTTTCTTCTTCTGCGACAGAACTGTAACTGGGAATCGTACATGTTACCATGCCTCTGAAATTTCTAAAATTGAATCGTTGTGAAACAAATAAATGTAATGTTCTAACACCCAGAGACACCCCAAATGGTAAAAAAGAAGTTGAATCTGTCAAAAAAGAGTTCCGGAAAAGGATTTGGTTTAGGGTTTTAGCTGCTGTTCTTGAGACCAACAGCTTGGTGGCCATTTCTCGCCACAAAAGAAAGAAGTTGAAGTTTCAGGAAGAGGTTGTGTCGACGCGGAAGCGGGTCTTAAACCCTACACAGGGTTTAATCGGTTAATATGCCTGGTTTAAAAAAAGAGGGAGGTTATTGCACCCCTCTTAGAACACCCCCTCCTATGGGGCCCACATGCGATGCATCCAGGGGCTGATTTTTTTAGAGGATGTTCTTCTCCTTATGTATATTATCATATTAAAAAATCACTTCGCTCTAAAACTTCTAACCCCTTCAAATTAACTTTTAAAATTTAGTAACTATTTGGTAACTATTTGAGGGGTCAAATAGTTACCATTTTTTAAGAAGTAATTTGGGAGGGTTAAAACTTTTAGAACGAGCTGATTTTTTAATATGATGATATACATAATGAGGAGAGCATCCTCTAAAAGAATCAGCCCCTGAATGCATCACATGTAGGTCCCACAGGAGGGGGCGTTATAAGGGGGCGTTCTAAGAGGGGGTGCAATAACCTCAGAGGAATTAATAGTTGAGGGAGGTTAAATAACCCCCTTTATATAACC
Source organism: Macleaya cordata (assembly GCA_002174775.1). Taxonomy (NCBI): domain Eukaryota; kingdom Viridiplantae; phylum Streptophyta; class Magnoliopsida; order Ranunculales; family Papaveraceae; genus Macleaya; species Macleaya cordata. The sequence continues at coordinate 409,133 of MVGT01001428.1, forward strand.
TCCCGCTTGTGGGGCCCACATGCATTGCATTCAAAAGCTGATTTTTGGATAGATAGCAATCACCCGAATTATTCGCGTCTAATACTCGTACTTTTCTGTATTTCCGAATGTTTAATACTTCCGTCCAAACGAAACCTAATCAATAATACACGAATTTTTTAACTAAAATGTTTAAAACACGTTTTAACCGAATTACCAAATGAAACGGCTGAAAAATACTCCTACTCTATTTAATGACTATCATATTTTCAATATAAATAAAAATAAAAATAAAAAAGAAACCCTAGCTAATTGCTTAAAGAACCTTCTTTGTTTTCTTTTTTTGTCTATAAGAACCCAATTATCTCAATTTCTCTCTTCATTGACATAGTCGGAACTCCATGAAGTATTTAGAAGACTTGGTATATTGCCAAATTTTTACTGTCGAATTTCTACATGTGAAAAATATTAATCACGAATTAACTCTAAATCGAATATTTCTCGTACGACGAATGATTGACCGAATGTTGGACCGTATTACAATTCTTATTAATCGAATAATACTCGTACTTTTACCGTCCCGAATTTTAGCCGTATGCCGAATTGCTAACAAGGCTCCTCACTATGTATATCATTATATTTAAAATCATCTTGTTCTAAAACTTCTAACCCCCCCTCAAATTAGCCTTTAAAAATTTACAAGTTTTAAACTTTTATTTTGACCGTTGATTTAAAATAGGCAGATTTGAGGTTAGAAGTTTTAAAACGGGTTGATTTCAGGTGCCTATGTTCTCCTCAACATGTAAATCATCATCTCCAAAGATCAGCCCCTTGATGCATTGCATATGGCCCACATGGGGGCTTTTTAGGGGCTATATATCCTCCCCTTAATAGTTTAGACTGTTGTTATTGACATTCTTAAGTTTTTTATAGGTTGTGACCTAAATTTGTTTAATTTTAGTCAACTTTATATAAAACTAATTTTCATCGGGGTTGTCTTTCCTTTTTATTTTTTTAAACCATTTTTCAACCCATTAACATTTAAAAAAAATTATTATGACTTAAAAAATTAGATTAAAGAGAGAAAGTGGAAAAACCGACTCCACATTCAATAGATTCATTGGCTCCATTATCAATAAACTTTTTGTTGTTGATTTGGCCTCAAGCATCCGAGCATTAAGTTATTTGTGCAGTAGGTTTTTATTTCACATATATTTTTCATGAGGGATGATTTTATTTCTAGTAAAACTCAATTGATGAGACGATTGGTTCCTTAAAATCCGTAAATAATTCTCAATCACATCATTCGAAAGTATTGTCACAATTCTTTTCATTTTTTATTCTTATTTTGTTAAAAAAATAAACGATATCAAAATTTAGGGCTCACGTACAAGACTCGACCACGTAGAGCGGAGTCCTAGTGTCAAGTCTCACCCGCCCGAGGTCGAGACTTAAACATTAGGACTCCTACGTGTGTTGGCACTCTTAGTGTTGAGTCCCACCCGCCTAAGACAGAGACTCATTTGGAAGTAGGATATCCCCAATCAAAATGTGGAATAAAAATGAGAAATTTAAGGATACCCCTGAGTGTAGGTCACAACCTATAGAAAACTTGAGTGTACAAAAGACCTATACGTGCATGGCACGTATTTTTTTTTTTGCGTTGGTCTTGTTTCCTACACAGTACTGATTATCTTCATATAGGTCCCATATACAATTGTAAATGAAGATTACATAGAACATTTAAAATTAGTTAGGAATAATGTGAGAATATTATAAATAAACGCTCGGTGGAAATAACCAACCCTATTTACCTACAGGTTTTTTTATTTATTTTTGTTTTAAATAAGAATAATGCTAAAAGTACTCCCAGTATGACTTCCAGGATGAGGTGGCATGATCTGCTTCAAACTTGAAAAAGTAAAAAGTAACTTTACACAAGAAGATCTTGCCACCTCATCCTGTGAGTTATCCTAGGAGTCATTCTGGGAGCACTTCTAGCATTATTCTTTAAATAAAGAGACATGCAAGAATATCCAATTTCATTGGCTAATTTGAAGCAAATTGGAACCGTATTATATTAGTAGATTTTACCTAGGAAGCACAAACACGACAATTGGACATGAACATGGACATTAACACAACACAAATGATATTTTCTTAATTTTTTAACTAAAAACAGTACGAGAAACTGAGACACAACATGAACACTCTTCTTTTAAAGAAATGTCCGTGCTTCCTTGGTAGAGATAGAGCATTTCTTAACGGAGTTGTATATATGTTTGCAGCTTCATCAAGGATTTCATTTAAATTTACCACATATAGATATTGAGGTGATTTGCAAGTGCAAGCTATCTTAGTTGATAAATGTTTGATGTTATTGTTATTGATAACAAAGACATGTGTTCAAATTCCGTTAAATCAAGTTAGTATAAACAAATTTCCTCTAGGAATTTTTATTAATTTTAACAAGTCGGATGCATGTGCGTTTATTTTTAGGCCAAGCTTCATTGCATCCCCTTTTTCTTAAAATGTCCCTCACTTTTTCTTTATTAGTATCCCACTTGTTTTACGCTTTCTTTACATTGGTCTATGGGGTCACATTATGAGTTGAATTTTTGTGAGGATGATGTCCTCCTCACAATATAGATCATCTTCACAAATGGCACATCATTATAAAACTTATAACAATACTAAAAATTGGGTTAATTCTAACGGTAAAATAAATTATTTAGATAAAATCTAGATTAACTTTAGATGGGGTTAGAATTATTCAAATGATGTTGATTATTGTGAGAATTATTTATGTGATGAGGATACCATCCTTATAAAAAACAACACTTTCGAACATTCCATATGGGTCGAATAGACTGGTGTAAACAAAGGGTAACAATAAATGAGGGGATTCTGAGAAACGGAATATGAGTCAGATACCCTTGCATGGAAACAAATATAACGGAGATGACATACTTTTTCTTTATGCACGGACAGTCATTGGCTCATGTTAGCGCAGTGCAAAAAGACAGAAAAATCCACTGCTGAATAACAACCGTGCATGTTAGCAAACCCTTTTTAATTAATTTTAACATAAAAATGACCATAACTTTAAAATATAAATCGGATTTGAACAAAATTTATACCGTTGGAAAGCATTTTTCAAGATCTTTAAGACAAGATCAGATATGAATACCAAATTAAAAAAAAATAGAAAAATCCATTTACGAAGCTATAAAAACCCAAATTGTATGCATATTACAACTTGCATAGTTTTTTTACTATACAAACACAATTTTTGAGTTTTTTTTTACTATGCAATCTTTTTGTACAGAGGCTTAACAATATGCAAATGATCAAAGTATGCAAAAATAGCGTATGCAAATTACAATTTGTATAGGTTTTTAACTATGCAAATACAATTTCGGGGTTTCTTTTATTATGAAATCTGTTTATAAAGAGGCTTAGAAAAGTGTTGATACTCAAAAGTATGCAAAATAGCCTATGCAAATTATAACTTGCATAATTTTTGGGTTTTTTATTATGCAATTTGTGTGCATATTCGAGTTACAAAGTTTTTTTTTCTTTTTGAATTTGATATTGTTGTCTGGTCTCATTTTGGAGATCTTGAAAAATACTTT
>MVGT01001428.1:420787-430993 GCA_002174775.1 Macleaya cordata
AAAAATTTGAGGGTGGGTGAACAGAACCCAACTTATGTTTCTGACTGGCGGCTCAGATCGATCCTCCCACACACCATCCGACGACTACGACTTATTCAAGCCACTAAATGACCAAAATAGTCTCATTTATGATTCTGAATGATGGAACTATCCTTACTTAAATGTTTAATGACTAAATTACCTTTACTTAAATTTTTAATTACAAGATTACCCTTGATTTCGCGCGTTCGAGTTTATTTATTTACATCTAATTTACACTTGGGTTTTCTATTGCTTTCAATCCCAGATCTGATATAATCTAGGTTAGTTGTCGATTTGTTTTTCAAAACACAAGAACACAGTTGCATAACACTTGCATACACAGTTGCATCTCACTTGCACCTCAGTTGCATAACACTTTACACAGTTGCACGTCACTTGCATCCCACTTGCACCTCACTTGCATAACACTCACACACACACTTCACTTGTATCTCACTTGCATCTCACTTGCATCTCAATTGCACCTCACTTGCATCTCACTTCTATGTCAGTTGCCCCTCACTTGCACAACACTTGCATGTCAGTTGCATCTCACTTACATCTCACTTGCATGTCAGTTGCACCTCACTTGCGTCTCACTTGCACCTCACTTGCATGTCAGTTGTACCTCACTTGCATCTCAGTTGCACCACACTTGCATCTCACTTGCATGTCAGTTGTACCACACTTGCACCTCACTTACATAACAATTGCACCTCACTTGCACATCACTTGCATCAGTTGCACATCACTTCACATCACTTGCACCTCACTTACATCTTACTTGCATGTCAGTTGCACCTCACTCTTGCATCTCAGTTGCATATCAGTTGCATGCTATTTTTTTAACAGAAAATGAAGAAGATGAAGGTGAAGATAGAGCAGTAGAAGAAGAAGATGATGACGTGATCGCCGACAGATCTAACTCGCCGGAAAAAATGGTGAAGAAGGCAGTCCCCATCACCTACAATCTCTCTTTCTCTCTAAAATTCTCTCTCTCTCGAAGAAGAAGAAAATGAAGAAGGTGAAGAAGAAGATGATGAAGTGATCGCCGGCAGATCTAACTTGTCAGAAAAAATGGTAAAGAAGGCAGCCCCATCACCTACAATCTCTCTCTCTCTCTCTAAAATTCTCTCTATAAGAAGAAGAAGAAGAAGAAGAAGAAGAAGAAGAAGAAGAGAAGAGGATGAAGTAATCGCCGATAGATCTAACTCGCCAGAAAAAATAGTGAAGAAGGCAGCCCCTATCCATCGCACCTACGATCTCTCTTTCTCTCCCTAAAATTTTCTCTCTCTCTATTACTTCCTTTCCAAACAAAGGAAGGGCAAATATGTCAATAAAAAAATAAAAACCAAGTCAAAGAGTTGAAAATGCCATATGTATAAAAGACAAAAAAATTTGGGTTGCATTTAAAAAGCCAAAGTTAGCTGGGTGGGAAGTTAAAGCATAGCTAGAATTAGGGTTCCAGCCTAATTTCATATTTCCCCAAAAAAAAGCTCATCAAATGCTAATGTGAAGATAAACTTTGAAGCTGAGTTGGCATTATAATGAAAAGGCATTGGTGGAATGAGAAGACATTAGCGTGAAAAACGAGGACAGTGTGAAGCCCATTGTCTAATTCTACATATTCAACTTCACAATGTCCTCATTTTTCATGCCAATGTCTTCTTATTCCACCAATACCTTTCCATTATAATGCCAACTTAGCTTCAAAGTTTATCTTCACATTAGCATTTGAGGAGTTTTTTTGGGGAAAAGTGTATTTTTCTACGTGGCATCCATTTTTTACCACATCCACATGCTCTAAGAGAGACCAAAAAGACAATTAAAAAAGGTGGGGAGAGAAGAGTTTTGAGAAATGCGTGCACGACAGTAGGTATTAATTTATGATGCTACAACGCTAGGGTCTGCTAAATTTTTGCCACCTAGTACCAAACTAACTTAAATTTTTTTTTTATCAAATCCACCCTCCTCCTTCAATAATTACACACGTTGACAAATCTTCTATTACAATTCGGGACGAGGTATACTTCCACGATCCAGATCTATACCCCTTACAACTTACAAATTCATTATAATGTGGACCGTCCATTGTGTATAAGACAAACCCCTTATACTTTATTATATTCAATGACCAAAATAACCTTATTTTCTTTTTCAAAATATCGAACGTGTTATGTGGTCATAGTTATTTATTTACACCTAATTTAAATTTGATGGTGGAGTATATCCGATGGTGGTGGGGAGAATGAAGAGCTAAATGATTGGAATACCCTTTTTTAAAAAGTTTTTTTTCGCAAACCTTAATTAAGCACGATGATATACCTTGTTATGTAACATGTGATTTGATTAATTCTTTCCCCTACTTACTCCATCCAAATTTTTTAAGTTCTTTTTTTTTGTTAATACCTTAGTAACCAAATCCGCCCAACCCATGGGCCGATCCCTCACGGATTGGGAGCGGATCCGTCTATGATCCGCGCTCTGAAAAAATTGAATTCGCGATCCCAAAATTTTGGATCCGCATCCCATCTTTAACTTATAGAAAAGTGGTTCAACCAACCAAACCACAAAGACGGGTATATATAGGAGCCTCTTAGGTTCCAACAACTTGCATCTAAGCAATGTAGGACTATCCTTTTATAACTCTTAATAGTCAACTCTCCAGCTATATATAGGAGGCTCCCAGGCTCTCACAACTTGCATCTAAGCAATGTGGGACTATTTTTTTTTACAACTCTCAAGTAGTCTCATCTCTCACCATATTTAATTAATTAAAAAAAAAACTCTCACCATATTACAACAAAGATAACGTAAAATTTTAATAAATAAAACCTATTATTGAAATAAAATAAAATAATAATACCACTAGAAAACACTTTAATTAATTAAAATATTTTTAAATAAAATAAATAATGAATACCACTATATGCTGTTACAAATTGCATTTAGTTTTCTCACACTCCGATTACACCCACTTGTGGGGTCAAATGGAGTTGATTTAAGTGTTGTTTTTATTGTGAAAATTATTCTATCATCATGCACGTTTTCCACAAATAATAATCACACGTTTAAACAACTTTTAATTGCATTAAAAAGATGATTAAAATTGAAGAGATAAATTTGTTATGTAGTTAATTAATTATTTTACAAGATATTTTAGTATTATATATAATAATATATATAGTAGATATAGGCGCTCCGAGGGCGCTCCAAACCTTGTGATATTTTTTGTTGGGCGCTCCGACGCTCCTGCTCCCGCTCCCGTTCCACGCTCTGGTTACTTAGGTTAATACTGTACTTATACTTTTTTGACACAAATATGTGGAATTCACATGATTAAGATCATCTTCAAAGAAAATTCAATCTTTGAATAATATCAAAATGGTCCTTAGAACAGGTGCACGTGGAGTGTAAAATTGATGTGAGTTATATATTAGATAGATAGGGCCCATTTGATTCGTGATCCAAAAACTTATTTTTAAAAACTAATCTGTACTATATTACTATAGCTGAAGCGTCTGACGTAGCGCTTCTGCTACCCATGTGGCATTCTCTATTCTCAGAGTGCCACATCATAAGAAGACCTCCATGTCACTATCCATAATTAATTCTAAAAAAAGTCTCATTTAATGACCATCTTAATTCCTAATTAATTCTATAAAAAAATCATATTTAAAAGCATATATTTGACTTCCACTAAAAATGCCTTATTAATTCCTCATTCTTTCTAAAGGCAATTTTTTATGGATAAAATTTCTTTCATAAAAACTCTCTATTGTCTAATTAGACATATTTAACAAGGCATATATTGACTACCCTAAAATAAAACGAGAAAATACTTTTGTGACCGGCTGCTAAATCTGTATATTTTTACTGATTGAGGTGGCACTCTCAATTTATCATTTATTGTGATTTGTGTAGTCCTCCACAACTAACTGTTTCACATAATGAGTGGTGGATTGAGGGTGCCACCTCAATCTGTATAAATATATAGATTTAAAGGCCGGTCTCAATAGCAATTATGAATAAAACGTCCCTATTATTCTTTTAGGCATAAATTACTTTCCTAATTATGTATCTTTTGGATTTCCACCCCCACAATTATATCTAATCCAGAATTAAAGAATAGCCACCATTAAAGTATCAATTAATATGTACTATAATTACTGATTTCTTCTTTGAATTTTGATCCAACCAAATTATGATATAGCCAATTAAACTTAATATACATAATTTCTTAATTACGCTTTCATGTTCTAAAAATGGCGAATAGAATATGGCCATTAATAAATTGAAAAACTCTAATTCAAAATATGTTCAAAATTCCAAACCGTCTTCTTAACCCTTTCTCCCTCCTACCTACATTTATACTCCCCACTAATGTAGTTTTTGTAACTGTTATTCTCTCACACCTATATTTACACCCCACAATACAATAAACCCCCACATTTAATTACTCCCACAAATCTCAACATTAATTGTTACTTTATTTTTCTATATCTTACATGGGCACAAACCCTTACCTTTACACCCAAAATTTGTGTTACTGTGGTTGGAGGTGAAATAGAACCATTGAATAGAGTTGTTTCTGGTGATGCATTTTGTTGGTGCGTAGAATTGTGGGTGGATGTTATTTTTATAACAGGGTAGTCTATCGCCAAAAATTCTGTAATATCAGGATTTTGAGATGTTATTTTATTTACCTTTTATGTTTTAGGGTTTTGATGGTATAGGCTATGTTCTAATTTTCTGACTAACATTTGATAAGGAAATACCTTGCTGCATGTCACTTATGTAGGCCTTATAAGTTATAGTATTCTTCTTTCCATTATGGTTTACTGATTTTTATAACAAGTGTTTTTGGAATTTTTTTTCTCATTTGTTTGAAGGTACAAAATATTAAATTTGCCAGGGATCTAGACTCGAAATAGGGGGTTTACAACAGAGTATCTCCTTAGTTGATCATGTTAATGTGTTTGTTTATTATTATTTGGTGGTTTATTTGGTGGTTTGATGAAGGATGGGGAGAAGGCAAGAAGCCTAATTTTGTTTTTCTGTTTAGGTCTTTGTAACTTTTTTTTGCTTTGTTTTAATGAATTATTTTTTTAGTAATGCTTGCAGGAGATTTTTTGTGAAGATTTTTCATGCAGGACCTACATTTAGATGATCCAAGGGATAAGATGATCTTCTCATCATGTAAATCGTCGTTTAAAAAAATTATATCATTCTAAAACTTCTAAACACCTTAAAATTATCATCTAAACTTTAATGGTGAGTTAGAAGCCTCAAAATTTCACCATGCAAATGAAGTGGTTAGATGTCATAGAATGATATAGTTTTTGGTGATGACGATTTACATAGTGAGACGATCATCCTCAATAAAAATTAGCCCTTGAATCATCTTCATGTTGGCCCTGCATGAAAAATTTTCCTATAGCATCATTAGAGCATCTCCAATGCAAATATGTTATAATGCAATGTCTTATCTACATGGCATGTCTTATAAGACTATGTCTAATCCTAAGTAACCAGAACGCGGGTCAGAGCGGGAAAGAAAGTGGGAGCGGGAGCGTCGGAGCGGCCGATTAAAAAATGTTCTTAGTTCTAAAATACCTTCGGAGCGGGAGCGTCAGAGCGTAGTTCGGAGCAGGAGCGCGAGGTTCCGGAGCGGGAGCGTCACCCCTATACCAAGGTTGCGGTTACGTGGCGACAAAATCTTCACAATACATATTGTTGAAAAAAAAATGCACTTCCATTGTAAATGTCTTGGGATGACTTTTTAACTTACCGCCACATCAATATTACATACTTTCTTCACATTAGCATTGGAGAAAGTTTTTTTTTAAAGAAAATGTCTATTTATCCTTCGTAGAATTCTTATTTTACCACATTCACAATAGCATTGGAGATACTCTTATTCATTTTTTTTCATCCAAGTAACCATTAATTTTTTAGATGAATTTCTAGAACCATTAATAGCAGTCTAATTAACTAAAAAGCTCAAACGAAACTTTCATTTATAGGAAAAACATGGTCTAAGTTTTTTTACAAAATTATATTTGTTTAAATTTATTGTGTTTTTTTTTTCTTATAAAAAGTTTATTAAAAAATTTTTAACAAAAAGATGCCCGTGCTTTCGGGCTATAAAACTAGTTTACACCTATAATAATATAGGTCTTGTACTACATCCAAAATTGTTTTAAGATTTACAATAAAATCATATAGGATTTTGTAAAGAATGAGGTTTTATAACCCCCGCATGTGGGACCTACATACAATGCATTCAGGGACTGATTTTTGGAGAGGATGTTATTCTCACTATGTATATCATTATATTAAAAAACAACTCGTTCTAAAACTTTTAACCCCCTCAAACTAGCCCTTAAAAATTTGGTAAGTTTTAAACTTTTATTTTGACCGTTGATTTATAGGGAAAGATTTATGAGGTTGATAGTTTTAGAACTGGCGGATTTCAAGTGAGTATCTTCTCCTTACCATGTAGATCATCCTCTCTAAAATCAACCCCTTGATGCATTTCATGTGGGCCCTACAAAGTGGAGGGGTTATTATTGGGCTATTTAAGAGGGGCTATATAACCTCACTCTTTTGTAAAACAAAAAAATATTGTTTTATGTGTTTTCAATGAAATCATATAGGATTATATAGGATTTTATAGTAAAGTGAAAATGAAATTTTAGATGTGATACAATATATAGTTTAGTTCAAGTGTAAATTAGTTTTTGAAAATAAGTTTTTGGATTACGAACCAAATGGGCCCATAGTTGCGAAGAGGAACCGAGTAGAAGTATCCCACAAGGAATTTGAAGGACTCATGCTTTTGTTCGCGTTGGACAACATCTAACGGTTAACGGTTGATAATTGACGGTGGTGAGATCTGCAAAACTTATGACCCCAAAGAAAAGAAAAAAAGAAGTACTAGAAAGAAAGCACACATAATAAGAGGAGAGATATTAGTATAGAGAAGGAATCAAATGCCCCATCCACAATACCCGACTAAACTCCATTCACGTGGGGCTCACATAAAAAATCCAAATGCTAATTTTTGGTGAGCACACATTAGATGAGAGATATTACTGTAATTTAATTTAGAGATTACAACGTCATGAAAAAAAGAACAGCCCTAGAATGATTGAATCATCTCTAGTGATATGAAGCAAACAGACTACAAATGAACTTTTTGTAGAAAGATAGGGTTCGGTTAACAAGACCCACAATCGATGACCACAAACAGACCCAGCTCAATCCGTGTTGGACACAGACCGCAACCGCACTCGTTGGTGTGTGAAAAGAAACAAGCACCCATGTGAGTTCTCTGCCCCACATAAAGTTTGGGTGTCCCTTGGAGCCCTCCCAAAGCATCTTAACCAAATAATTTCAGCACTCCAAAAAAGAAAAGGACAGTGCTACACGTACGGAAAAAGGGTTGACACCACTGAAATTCTTGTGGGGTCTACACATACATGATCTAAGGACTGAGGTTTTATGGAGATGTTATTGACACCACTGAAATTCTTGTGGGGTCTACACATACATGATCTAAGGACTGAGGTTTTTTGTAGATGTTATTGTCACGATCATCCTCAAAAAAAATTATCTCATTCTAAAACTTTTAAACCCATCAAAAATTGTTTGGAAGTCCCCACAGTTGATTCCAAACCGTTGAATTTCTATCAACTTTTGATGGGGTTTGAAGTTTTAGAATGGGCTTATTTTTCTTGAAGATGATCTACATGGTGAGAATAACATCTTCAAAAAAACCGGATCGTGCCTATGTGGACCCCACAAGAATTTTGGTCAACCTCGGTGTCAACCATTTTCAGTAGGCATAGCATTATTCAAAAGAAAAACAAACCCACTAAAACTGAAAGGACGCTGCTATTGGGACATAAAACGTATATCGTTGAACCCAAACGTAAACTTTGTGGGGTCCACATAAGTACGATTTCCTCCCCATGTAAATCATCCTCACAAAAAAATTAGTCAATTGTAAAACTTCTAACACCACCAAAAATTGGTTGAAAGTTGATTGAAAATCAAATGTGAGAAATAAACGGTGAGTACTTGCAGCAAATTTTTAATGGGGTTATTATAAGTTGTAGAATGGACTGATTTTTTTGTGAAGATGATCTACGTAGTGAGGAGAACACCATCACTAAAAATCAGCCTTTGGATCATATCCAAATGGACCCCCACAACTTTATGTTTGGACTAAACATAAAATGTTTTATGTCCCAATAACATTGTTCAAACTCAAATGATCCATTTCAGCTTCAGAAGTTTTAGAATGGGCTTATTTTTCTTGAAGATGATCTACATGGTGAGAATAATATCTTCAAAAACCCGGATCGTGCCTATGTGGACCCCACAAGAATTTTGGTCAACCTCGGTGTCTGGATGTGAAGGTCTAAATTAGTCTAATAATTTCAGTCAAGGAACTTTTATGGTTAGTTAGTTGGATTATGTGAAAAGGGTGTAATAACAACAGTAATACTGTAAAAGGAAACTGTTTAGTAAATTTGGTAGGCATGAAAGAATTTATGTTGTTCGAATGAGAAAACCGAAAAGGCGATTTACTTGCAACAAACAAAATTGGTATTTGAGTTTAAGGCTTACCAGAACGCAATCTGAACTTCAGAATCTTCTCAAACTTGGCTCTCCTGCATTCCGACTCCCGTGCCCAATCTCGCTACAGCTCGCTTTGGATCAAAAGGCCTTTATTATATTAATGGATCTTAAGCATAAAGAATATTTTCTAGATTTTAGAAATCAAGGAATTCCTAAGTTGCCTTCGAAGGATCTTGCCGGCTGGGGACCTAGGAATGGAGTGCATAAACACTACCTTCCTTACCTTCTTGTAAGGCGATACCTGCAAACAACAAAAAACATAAATAAAAAGAAATGCAATCAATTTCGTGATTAGCCACTACGTCTATGTTTCCAAATAAATAGGACACAAAAAGATCATGTTGAACCATTCAGTGAATTTTGCTCACCAAGCTGATACTCGCCTTCGAAAATCAATATGTTCTAACATTGAAGACCATCTCAAAAATTGACTCTTAAGTAATAGTTTGGTTACAATGCACTTTTGACGAGGTTAGACTGTTTTAACGAAAATGATCTTCTGCAATGCAAATCTCAGTCTGCATTGAATTTTCCAATTATATGTATCTCTCCATTGTAAAACTTTTCTGACGTGCTCAAGAGCTCACATGGAGATGAGTTATGAGCTGATTTTCTGTGAAGATAAATGATCTCATTACCATAGAGATAATTATCATAAAAAAATCAATCTATTTGGAAACTTTGACAGGTCAGAAATTTAAAAATGGACTAATTGTTTTGTGATAATGGTCTCTAAGTTGAAGGGACCGATTCACAAAAAATCAGCTCCCAACTCCTTTCCATGTGGACCACAAGCGCATGAAACAAGAGGTGTCAGCGGATCCTCCAATACTGAACCGAGTCGTTATGAGAATAATACCCTTAGTAGTGTGGCTACTTCTAGAAGAAAAAAAACAAAATTTCTTTCCTGAGCATGAAAGTAGTGTAAGCACAGAGGCAGAAAATAGTTGAAAAAGAAGTACCTGTCCAGCTACAAAGTTGATTACATCTACTTGGGAAAGTTCACTTCCAACCCTTTTAACAACAAATGCAACTGGCACTTCCCCTGCTTCATCATCTAAACACCTGAACAATACAATATTCAAATAAATTAGATGAAGAACCAACTAATTCCGGGAAGGAAAAAATGTTCTCCATGACATACGGCAATCAAGCTCGTACTAAACTTTACTTACGCTGTTACCGCAACATCAAGTATCTCTGGGTGGGAAATTAGTACAGCTTCTAAATCGGCTGGAGAAATCTGCATAACATTTCACCAACAGAATTAAATACCCTCACCATAAAAAAAACAAAATTAAATACGCTACAACTTCTCACGTAGGATTAGCCCAAAACAACTTTAATATAGCTGTTCTTATCGTCATATTTTTATCTTGCACGTAAGCAAGCCCTTAACTTTCAACTACAGTACTTTTTACTCAGGGATAATGAAGAAAGAAACCCAAATATTTCCGAAATGTTTCCATAATCGTTTTGAGACTCCACCTGGATCCCCCTCAGTGTGTATGATCCTTCTTCCGGTGAGAGGGGGGG
>MVGT01001428.1:430998-488117 GCA_002174775.1 Macleaya cordata
TGGGGGAGGTTCAGCTAATTAAAGTTTTAATCCATGTATGCACATAAAAAAAAGAAGTTGTCTACAAGTTGTTCGAGCCGATGAAGATTGTCTTACCTACAAAGAAAATCAAGATTTATCCGATAACGTCATAAAGAATGACAAAAAAGAAAGAAAAATAAAATTGGTTTCGAGATTAATCTATTGTCAAGTTTTGGGGATAAATCCTTCGATACTTAATACTATGCAGTGAGAAAAATAAACTTTATTTCTATTGTGTAAACGTGAATGCACTGCAGTTACTTGATTTGGTTGCCACTAATCAATATTTGTACATGTATGCTCTTTTTCATTCCTTTTCCGCAAAAAAATATACAGCTCTGGAAATTAATGATGTACCTGAAACCCCTTGTATTTGATTGTATCTTTCAAGCGATCCAATATATGTAAGTATCCATCTTGATCAAAGTGGGCGATGTCTCCGGTGTGTAGCCAACCATCTTTATCAACTGTAGACTTTGTTGCATCAGCATCATTCAGGTATCCTGGAAAGCTTCTACATAAATCAACGATCTTCATGTATTAAAATGAAGTAAAGAGTAAACCAATCACCAGTAGATGTTTTGAGATTAAGTAATTTCTCTATTAAGATACAGGAAATGGATGATTCTCAAATCAAAATGAGGTAGTTCAAAGATACAAAGTGTGGACATTCTTAGTTGTGTTCTACGTCCAATGGACGGGAACTAGAGGATCAAATAAAAAGAAAAGAAGAGGATGAACAGGATAAAGAAAAGGGAAAAGGGAGTACTTGCACCACCATACATGAAGAATAGAGAAAGAAACAAATCCATCACACATAGATCACGATCACGTAGGGAGTACTTGAACTAGTGTGGAATTGAAAGACATTTAACGGTGATAGTCGGGTGTACACAAGCGAACAACCTTGACTTGACCAATATATAGACGCATAAGTGGAAAAAAAAAATATGAAGAAGGTTAAGAGGGATCACAACAAGAAAGAAAAGATTATAACAACCTTCATCTATGATCTATTCAAAAGCAATTCCCATTCTATTAGAAGCCCAATGTGCATCTCAAACACATTGGTCAGTTTATTACCTTTCATAATACCAGGTCCACGTAGCCATAGTTCACCACTCCTGCCTGGAGGCAAACACAAACCTGTGTCCCAATTCACCACTTTAGCCTGCGTGTTTGGAGCCAACAGTCCCACTGAAGTATATTTTCTAATATTTTCAGTATTGAAGCCACGAGTACCTACTGCAGAAGACTCCGTCATGCCATAGCCCTGAAGATAAACAAAATGAACAAGAGAGCGTTAAGAAAAAATCATCCTCTAACCACAGAAATACATATTTAAGCAAACCAATATCCGTATTTTAAGCAAATACATGCAAAAAATGATATTAAAACAATAAAAAAAAACGAACGAACTTATGTTACTCAGATATTTCAAAATGGGATTCTTATCCTACCAGCATACTTCTCTTTCAGGTGAGAGTTGCATTAGCGGTCCATCCTGAAGTTATTGGGATTCATAAAACAAAGGAACCTGGTGTTGAAAATTAAGATATCATAATGATTATGGGATACAATGTAGTCTGAAGTCAAAAGAACCAGTAGGTAATAACAGGAGTTGCATATATTTTGGCTCGTTAGCCTGCAAAAATACACAGGTTACTGGAAGTAGTTACCAAACCCACCACGATTTAGTGGAGGATATTGTTTTGTAAGCTTTCAATTTACTATTGTTATCTAATCATACTTTGTTGATCTTGTCAAAATAGAGACAGGACTTGTGTCCAAGATGGAATTAGAAAATCCAAAATATAGATAAATTTACTTGTTCATTTGTTATATGTTTGATGTTTATTTGCTTACGCAAAAACATGGTTTTACATTACATACCTCCAAAATGAACTGTCCAGATGTATTGATGCATCAGTACTCTTGGTTTGGATGTTTCTGAGATTTTATCCATGTCTAACTGTGAATGCTAAAATTCACAATTAAAATGAGAATGATCAAATACATTGATCGAAGGGTTCTGGGTGTTTATATAGGCCCAGATGTTTCATATTTGCATACATTTCCACCAGTTGCCATGTCAGCATCCTTAACTCATATAACTCACATAATTTAGTATTACATACTTTTGGACTACGATACTATTGTACATTTACATTTACTCTTCTTCTACTAACATGTGTGCACCTAAAATTACATGTTTACACTAACAACAATAAATATATCCGTGTTTACGTCAAATAGCACTTTAAGAAATTCAAGATCTATCCTACCTGTGAATTGCAAGACATATAGGAAGCTAATAAATAAGATATTGATAATTTTCAAATGCACAAGATCATGAACAAAAGCAAAAATGCTCTAATATTCAAGGAGAGTAAAGAAAGAGAGTGGCTTTTTCACCTGAATAAAATCGACATGAGGAAAAGTCCGAAGAAAGTCCTGTATCGTTTTATTACTTATAGGAGCTGCTCCACATGAAACCTGCTTCAGACTTCCCAAGTCACATCCACCAAGAGCCTTTACTCTTGTCAAAGCCATCAATATGGGTGGAACAACTGGCAAGTGGGTAACTTTATAACAATCAATAGCTCTCACCAACTCATTTGGATCAAACTTCCTCATCAAAACAATGGCAGATCCTAATGACAATAATCCCATCCCGAAGAGCGAAAGGCCATAAACATGGAACATTGGAATGGAAGCCAAATACACATTTTTTGAACTGGGAAAACTGTTTTCATATTGAAAAGCTTCGAAGCGGACAAAAAGCTCAACAACTGATATCAAATTTCTATGAGATAAAACCACCCCTTTGCTCAAACCAGAGGTGCCAGAGGAATAGAGAATTGCAGCAATGTCTTGCTGATCAATAGCCGGATTCGGCGCAGAATTCGGGTTACTCGAAAGAAGTTCATTAAAAAATGAGAACTTGGGTGAGCTTGAAGAATCTAAGTCTGGGTACACTGGAACCATGACAACTCTCAAACCCAAGTTCTGTATTTCATTCATTCTCTCACACAGAGTAAAAACAAGAGTTACATTACAAGTACTAATCTGTTTCTTGATCTCACTGAGACTACTTAGGGGATTCATGGTAGTGGCGATTGCACCAATAGATAGAACACCCAGGAAAACAACTGGGAAGAAAATGGTGTTTGGTAACAGTATTAAAACTACATCACTTTTGGAGATTCCAAAATCATTGAGGCCAGAAGCCATGGATTTCACCATTTGATGTAGTTTTGAGTAAGAGAGAGAGAACCCAGATTGGGAATCTATAAGAGCTAAAACCCCATCGTGTTTGTGTGAGAAAATGAAGGAGACTGCATCAAGAAATTGGGTTTTAGGGAGATGCAATGGTTTGTGCTTGCTGTCATAGATTCCTGTTTCTGAAGAAAACCAGTTAGTAGTAGTACAGGCGTTTTTTGTCGAGAAGTTGGTGTAAGTAGTAGTGTCAGGATGAGTATTTGTTCCAGTTTCTTGGGGATGGCATTCTTCAGAATCATAACGGTTGCTGAAAGTACCTGAACCTGCCATTGAAATCTAGGGTTTCTGACTGCGGAGCTCAGAGTACAGTTTGAAAGAAAACAGAGAGAGTGGTGATATCCCCCATCCTCTAATACACTGGGGGATATCCTGTACTAGGGGATGCCCTCATTTTCTTAAAATGCACCTTGGGGCATCCCCTCAATAAACTAGGGCATACCCTTTATATAAAATAATATTAAAAATGAAATTTATTTAGCTTTAACTGTTTAAGTTAAACAAAAAAAAAAGAAAAAAATTCAAAAACCCTCTTATGCTCACAGACTATCGAAAACGCAAGGAACCCTAGGTTCCGAACCCTAAACTTCTAAATTTCGAAACCTCGAATCTAACCTTAAATCAGTGAAATTTCAAGGGGTTTTGCCGTCATTGAACCTTCCACCGGCAAGGAATACGATGGCGAGGTCGAAACAGGTTGTAACTCCCCCAAGAGACTACAGACAACGACCAGGGTAAGGGTTTCTTTTTTTTTTTTTTTCTTTGATTTTTCTATGTGTTTTGTTCTATTTATACTATTCTAGTGTTTAAATATGCTTTGGAACATTTTTGGTGGTTTTTTTTTTCATTTTTACGGGTAAAAATATTGAAATGTAAGAGAACTTCACGTACTCCGTAACTCATCAGTAGTAGTTGTTTTAATAGTCCGTGGTAATTGGTTATAGTACTGAGACTTCTTTATGTTTTTATTTTTCCTTCTACTTTTTTTCTTGCGTTTTTAGGGTTTATTTGTTCCTTATGATGTTGATGGTGTTAAACTTTTTTTGTACAATGTAAAAATAGCACATCATTTATAAATAAACTTGAATTTGAAACTCAATTGAGAACCTGTTCGATCACCTGGCTGATCCTGCATCGAACAATGCTTGGGCCTATGCTTACTAACTTTGTTCCCGGAAAGTGAAAATGACCAGAAATAGATTTTTCTAGTTCTCTGTTTGTGATATAAAAATGGTTTCTCTTTGAGAATTTACTTCCCCAAGTAGTAGCAGTTTCTTCCTATAGTTTGATTATGATATTATCCTCAAGGACCACAACATTTAGACTGCACATGTTTTCAATAACTAAGAATACATTCTTTTAATGAGGCTTGCATTCCCTGTATGTATCCTAATTACTTGGAGTCTGCCAACTACATTTTTCATTCGTTTAAGAGTGTGTGTGCGGGTCTTGTAAGGTCTTTCATGCAATCACACAGACCAAAGTGACTATTTAACACCGTTTTAATTGCATAACCTTGTTATTTCCCTTATTATTGTAGAGCGTGTGATTGCTGCCCCACTAGGTCCGAATGTGATCGACGAGTACAAGCCTGGGAGTCCCAACAATCGACCGTACCTACAATTACGGAATCGGGAACCACAGAGCCTGAGGCTGCACAACCACCTAGGGTAGACAATGGTGTACCCATGGATATGTAATTATGGTGTCTTACGAGTTTCATATTGCGTCGAAAATTTGGAATGGAGAAGTAAATGTTAATTGTTTTAACTAATAATTTGCACTTACAAAATGCTTACTATGTTATATTTATTAATTTTTTGTATTCCTGTACTTTCCACTATATTTGTTGTTGCAGGGGGTTAGGGAACCTACCGAAACACACAACCGGCATGTTTCCTAAGAGAAGTGGCCTTTGGATAAAGAGTGCCAATATGTTCATGATGTGGTTGATGCGGCTGGCCTCAACACTCTTGCCAAGCACAACCATGTGAATGTGGATAGGGCATTGGTCAATGCCATTAGGGAAAAAGGGCAGCCTGAGATGAACACCTTTCATTTGCCATTTGGAGAGATGACAATAACTGGAGACAACGTCGAAAACATACTTGGTCTTTGCATTGCTGGGAAACCAATGATTGGACATACTTCGGACAACGACACTGGGTATGACGCAGCTGTAAATGTCGTAGTCAATAACCTAGGTGTTACTTGGGCGGTTGCCAGCACAGAGATGAAGGGATCAAAGCTCGTTACGTATAAGTGGTTGAGCCAACTAAATAGTATAGTAAGTATGTACACTTCGCTTACACTAGCTGATGAGAATTGCATTGGGACAATCTAAGGCTTTATTATAAGGATGATCTCCTTATCATGCAGATCAAAATCAACCCTATTTTGACGAAATAGGGTCCTCAACCATGAGAGGGACCAACAATGGTGTTGTGGTAGTTTGAAAATCTTGGAACGGACGTTTGATTGGGAAAGTAATTATGACAAAAAGCTGTTGGTAGTTGCACCTATTAGTGGTGGGGACTAGGGCATCATCGTACTAAAAGACAAACAAAGAATTTACTGAGGTTTGAGAGTAAAGTAGTAGAAAACCCTAACAAAAGCACGTGTGTAAATAAATAAAATAATAAGTTAGCCCCAAGAGTTTGTGTTAGAATTTTGGTCAAACTTTGTTTGACTTAAAAAAGAGACCTTGGATATCCCCGAGTGTATTAGAGGATGGGGGATATCACCACTCAAACAGAGAAAGTTATCCGTTATTTAGTGAAGTTTCGAGTAGGACCTGACTCTTACATTTGAATACCAAAGAATGACGGGTTTTGTTAACTTGTGCTCTTAGGGCATAGAGACATGATAAAGGTTAAAGATTTATAGGGTAGTCAATTGGAACATTAGTGTACATTTATGAACACGTAAAATCTAGGGGTATGTGTCATGGTTAGTCAATTCCGACCAAGAGTGGGAGTACCAATAACAACAATTTTTTCAAAATTAAAGAAACGCATATATGAGAAGGGCTTTGTCTATCTGACATAAAATGAGTGCAATAGTGCCTTCAAATCTTTAGTGCTTCTCCGATGCAAATGTGGTCAACTTTCTATTTAGCATGTGGCCAGTTTCCTATGCGGAATGTTTCACAAAATATCCTCTTCGAACTTGCGTGGCGATGAAATGACCAAAATTAGTTTTGAAATGTGAAGGGTTTCCTTAACATGTGCTGAGCACATGATAAATGAAAATTTGAGTAATGAATTGTCCCCTTAAAAAAATGCTATGAATTGAGTTTGTTGTGCAATTGTGCATTGTATGCACTCGTTTGTTATGAAATTGCACATTTCCCATGCCAAAAATGAGTGCATCTCCAATGCATATGATGAGGAGAAAGTTGTAACATGTTTTTTTTTGTTTTTGTTTTTGTATGTTAGAGATCTTCAAATGAGCTGATTTTTTGTGGGTATAATGTTATCATCACTTTTATGATATCCCTAAAAAATCAGCTCAATCAAAGACTTCTAGCACCACGATCATGTTATTTAGACTTATTTAGAGTTAAATAACGTGAATGAATCGCTGACATTTAAAGTAATTATTTTGGAGGGTTAAAAATCTTTGATTGAGCTGATCTTTTAATGAACGATTGACATTTAAAGTAATTGTTTTGGAGGGTTTTTATCTCTGATTGAGCTAATTTTTTGTGGACATCATATAAATGATGATAACGTTATACCTACAAAAAATGAGCTTATTCTAAGATCTTTAACAGGCAAAACATGTATTAATCGTTTGCCCTGTCCAATGAATAATTATTAAAGGAGTTGAGCCATTTAATGAGTTTTGTTAAAAAAAGATAAAGAAAATGAGATATTTAATGAGATTTGCTGACTAGAATAAAAAAATATCCTCTAAGATTACCTTTAGAATTAGAGGATAGGCTTGAGGATTTCTTTCCATCCTCATATTATGTCAACTTCATATTAGCTGACCACATTTGCATTGAAGAGATTTTCAAGTGTCAATATATATGCTTCCTTCTTGGCACAACATATTTTGATACACATTGTATAAGTTCTTATTATGACATATTCATAACTTCATTATTTAGGCTAATTGTGTGGCGAAGTTTGTTAATAAATAGCAAATTATTTAGCTTGAAGTTGTCCACCAATAACTCAATTCAATGAATTTTCTATCAGTTTTACAATAAATAATTAACAAATTCGATACAATTAAGAACAACCATCATTGAAAAAAAATACAAATTAATAACAACCATCTTTTAAAATAATACAAATTAAGAAAAAATAACTTCAGAAACAGAAAGTGAAAAAGAAAAAAAAAATCAATACTACTCGACCCACAAAAATTTGCCTAACTAAATTAACCAAATGTATGATATGTGGCATCTCAGCAAACAGATTCAAAACATCTTAAATGTGCTATATATGTAATCCAAGATGCCGCCACATTATTGTTAAAATCAAAATAGGGCAGATTTCGGTGGACTGAGTAGCATTTTTCAATAATCAACGTTCATCAGGTGACCCTTTCTCGCTGATCATATACTCTTCTAACACATGACCAGCAGCTATAGCCCCAGCAAAATTACTTACTTTCCCCAAAATCAAAATAAACTTCCCTACGATCGCCGCGCAAAATGCTATGCCAAACGTCACGGCGACATTGTCGTAGAAAATTGATGAAACTGCAAATCCTCCACAGGTACCCACAGCTCTTACCCAAGCAAACCAAACTGAGAACACCCCTTCTTTATTTGGTGGTGTGCAATCCAACAACAATACCCTTCCAAAAGCATGTAAAATCCCAGCAGAAATGCTTTGGAAAGCAACCAAAACTGACAAATGAAGATGGTTCCAATTCTTATTCTTGAAGTAGAACCCAAATCCTGAAGCCATTGCAGAAACAAAGAATCCTAGGAACTGCATTCTCATTGCATCTGTTTTGATGACTAGTTGTAATGGGTGAAATAGAGGGAGGGCAAATAATGGTAAAATGAAGTAAGTTAAGAAAAGAAAGAGGATAAAGATTGGTTTAACACATAGTTGCCCTACAACATAATGCAATCCTCCCATGAAAATGCAAATAGATGTGAATGATGAAATGAGTATTGCAACAAGGCTTCCTACCGCGTGCGGGTACTTGAATACGGAGAGCAAGTGATTTTTCCTAGAGGGAGGTAGTACCGCCGAGGATGATGGTTGAGTTGAAGAAGGTCGGTTTGCTGATAAAGCATGAATAGTTCCAATGGACCATTTAAGTCCACAGAAGATGGAAACTATCCATAAACTTGTGAGCTTCTCAGTGTGATAGAGCATGTGATAAATGAAAGCAGAGATGATGCCTGCACCAAGACAACCAGCAGCTGTGGCGTAAAGTGAAAGTGAGCTAACGATGGATTTACGTTCGTGGAATTGATGCTTTTCAATGCTTGAGCCCATGAAGAAACCGCGAACCATTAGTCCAAGGTGACGGGTGTGAAAGACGGTACTTACGGTGCTAGCAATGACAATTGCTATGATATAAAGAATGAAGATCCATTTTACTTTGAAAAAACCAACAGGAAGGCAAAAGAAAGAGCCGATGAGTATAGCACCACCGAAGATGAGGTTCTGGTTTTGTCGACGTCCATGGTCGAGGTGACGGGCGATAAAGATGAGAATGGGACTAACAAGTAGTATCCCGATAGCCCATGAAAGCGCCGTCCATTCTAGGGCTGAGATTTTGAAATCCAGTACTTTAATAGATGGTTGAGTTAGACCTTTGTATCTGCAATTAATTGTATTTGAACCAGCCAAATTAGCTAGGTCTACATTGTAAAAGAATTTTTGTTCAAGAGAGAAGGCTACTGGACTAGTTCATCTTTTAAGGAGATAAAATTTCAAGTTGTAACAAAGTTATTATTGCTCAATCTTTTGGGTGTCAGTAATCTATACCTTTTAGCTGGGAATTGATTGTAGAACCGGAACCAGGGAAATCGGTTCCGATCCATAGATTGATTCCAAGCTAAAAGATATCCATTGACACCCCACAAATTCGAAATTCACTCTGCAAATATTTGCAAATACAAATAATCATGGTATATGCAATAAGCAAAAAATGGAGAGAAAAAACAAAGAGAAACTCACAATTGCATTTCGTTGAGTCTAGTACAATTCATCAAGTCCGCGAGACTCTGCAGGCTCCGTCCCTGCACTGCGGGTACAGAAGAAGGCGACCGAGACACAACTTGGCTTATGAGGAGAGGGAAGAGGATAGGAACCAGAACTGTAGTAATGAAGTAGGAACATAGTCCATATAAATACCAACTATAAATCTCTCCATTTGTGGGTTGCTTCTCAGTCGTCCTGGCGAATTCATCGTAAACATCCTTAGCTCTCTGAATCTTAATTGGTACGTTGTGGATGTCTGGTGTCTCAGTTAAGGCACCCGCCAAATCCTCCTCATGATGATCATGACCAACTTGCATGGCCATATGCTCCGACGTTGGTGGTGCCGATGGCATATTATTGTGAGTGTCGCCGACGTGATCAGAAGTCGTCGTGTCCGCCATTTTGATTAATATGTTTAATTAGTACTTAATTACCAAATTAAGATGCATGAGATATAAATTAAGCTGATCAGCTATAGCAAGGTACGTAGCAAGTGTATGCGAAAGTAACAAGGGGTCCCTAGGGCATACCGATAGAGTTGTTTGTTCATTTGGGTAGTAGACATAAATATACAGTAAGTACTTAGTTGTACAAACTACAAAAAAAGTGATTAAACAAAGTTTCAATTGAAAAGGAAAAAAAAAATGCTAGGAATTATTCCTCATTGAAATCCATTTATGTTGGATATTCCTAACCTAATTTAGATTAAAGATTTATTATAAAGAACATATCAACTAATGATAACTGTCACAAATCCTTGATTACTAGGGCTTTCAGAGGATCAATTCTTGTTCAATAATTGAATTAACTATCCAGAACTGGGACCTAGCTGTTTAATTAACAAGTTGATTCTAAATTATTCTTGTTGTGGTTCTGGTTCTGGTTCTGGTTCCGGTATCAATTAGAATTTGAATAGCCTTAGGTTTAGGGTTTATTAATTATTAGAACTAGTAATACTATGGTGGACCAAAACCAAAACAAACAGCTTACCATATGAGCAATGCTAGCTAGTATGCAACTCTACGGTAGCAGAGATACTACTGATCTATAAAACCCAAGAGAAACACAAGTTTCAAAGTAATTTTTTTGTCTTTTACAGAGTAGCATCCAATGTTTAAAAAACAACCGTTATAATGGAATGGTCCTATATATACTCCGATACTGTTATGTTATATCCTTATAACGCCGTTATATGATACTGAGTTATTGATCATTTTTTACTATTATAATGGTCGTTATTTTATTAAAAAATAGAAAAACAACACAAAAAACATTTTGGCCTCTTTAATCTTTAAAAATAAATAAATTAAATACCATTATTTTCTGCTATAACAGTTGTTATTTTTCGTTATAACGGTTGTTTTAAACATTTTTTGGATGTAACACTAATGTTAGTTTAGACCTCAAAGCTGTTATAACGGTAATGACCCCTACCGTTACACCATTATAACAGTGGTTTACAAACAATATTGGTAGGATCTGTGCTACTTAGCCATAAAAAGTATTTGATTGCATATGACATTCTGAAGTGCAAAAAACAAATAACATTGAAAATAATTCTGCTTTTTTTTTTCTTTTTCTTGTTTGAAATAGCAAATTACCCTCCAATTTTACAATCGCCAGAACGCTCATCAGGCCATAACATTTACATCCTTGTTTGTCTCATCTTTCCTGGCATTCATATATATGTAATCTACAACAAGAGATTTAATGGGTTGGCTGGCAAGGGGAGGGCCGGCCGGGTTGGTCCTCGATCTCCTATCACCAATTCGATATGGCGCAGATATTGGTGTAATTGTTCTAAAAGGAATACTATATAATCAAATGAGAATAATGGATTGATTCCTCATGAGCCAACAATCAAGAGCAAGCTTTTCCTCACTAGAGGAACTGAGCAAATCAATGATCCAAAGATACCAGTGAGTGCATACGCAATGGCGCAAAATGGCAGGGCCTCTGGTTCTTTTGCAGATAATGCTGCCGTCCCCAATCCATGAGCGCTGAAGTAACAAAAAAGAAAAGAAAAAAAGGAAGCAATTTCAAGCAAAAATCATGCACTGAAGAATTAGATTTAAATGGCAAAACAAAACACGGCATACTAGCTATATATAACATACCTAGATGCAGTTGCTATTCCTCGAGCAATAGGATCCTGCAAGCGAAGCTTATCAAGCATTGTTTGCACAAAATTTGCACCGACTAAGCCAGTGACTACAACTACAGCAGCTGTTAGAGAAGCATTGGCACCTACATACAATCAAACAACTAAGTAAACATATATTTCCTGAAATCTTGCTAACTTGCAAAAAGCACCTGCAATGCACATAATGAACATTGAACTGTTTTGGTTAGGGGACAGATATAGTAGATTCATGAGAGAATAGAAGGAAAGAAAAATGGGTTTTGGCTGTGATAAACCTCCAAAACTCATTGCAGAATAAATAACTCATAATTGAGAGGTCTTAAGTTGTCTAAAATGGGGGTTTCTTTGACAATCCAAGCATGTACCTTGGATTAAAAGTAAAATGATTTCAATGAGGGAAAAGAATTGAGGTATTTTGAGATGCTTTGATCATTCTTCTAATATTTTTTGTTTTCGTATAAGACAGCATATTAGCAGAAGGCAAGTTCAACACACATGATAAACATCCAATTGGTTTGACTAGAGGAAACCTACATACAATTACTTGAGAAAATAGAAGGTAAATGAGATGTGAGTGTCATGCTTCAATTGTAGTAAAATCTATCAAAATACATGATTATCAAGAAAAAAAGAATTTGATTGCGTATATGCGTCTGTAAAAGCTACCAAAATACTGTCCCTACCGTCAAACAAGGAAACAATGCTGAGGGCCAAAGCCACGGTGATGCATCTGGGTAAAATTGATAGGGTCAAAGATGGTTCTAAACCAACAAGACGTCCAACGACAGCAGTTGAATACAATGAGAATATCGTTGATATGATCACAGATGAGAAGATCTCTGCCGCATGCCGCTTCACAAGCTGATAAAAATGCAAACTCTATGTGACATGCATACATATATCATTCAAAATAAAAGGCCATGACAGCAATGTAACATGTATGTTTATCCAAGACGAGTTATAACGAAGGAAAACTAAATCTTGTTAATCTATTACATGTAAACACTTTTAAGCATTTATGGTATAAGCAAAATGTTTCCAGCCTGGTTTTTCAATGGTAAAAAGAAAAAAAGCAATTACCTTTCTCTGTTTAAACATGGAGAATGCAAAAGAAATAATAACAGATCCCAAAAATCCCATTAGGATATCACCAGCTCCAGGATTAGATGACACCTTTGTGAGGTAGTCTCCTGCATAAAGCCCTTGTTTCATTAACTATAACCATGTAAAACAGTCTAGAAAGATGAATTAAAAGGAAAATAAGCGGTAAATCTTGTACTTCTCATGGAATATGATTCAAATTTTATGAATGAAATTCAGAACATAATATTTACTTCTTCATATGAATGAGCTACTGCATATTCTTTCATTTTTTCTGCATTATATATGTCCTGTACACTAGCCATAAAACCAGGCATGGTCACCCATCGATGTCGCTTCCACAGATGTGGAAAGGTGATAACAGGGGTAACTAATTTTCTGTTAAGTCTCTGTATGCTTCTTTGTATAGTGATCAATTGCAAACTTCTTTCCCTCTAAAGGACCAGATGATTCATAATCTGATCCATAGAGGGTCAATAGCTCCAAACAGATGTTACATGTGTATGGCTGCTCAGGAACTCCAAACTTTCATCTCCTTCTACATGGTCAAGTTGCTTGGGAGATGTGGTGTTTTTGCGACTTTCGGTACAGTATGGTTTCTCCTCAACGAAGTTGTTGAATTATTTTCTGGATGGCATTCTAGATTTTTTAGAATGTTGGCAACAGAATCTGGATGCTCTTACCTTTTGCTGTATGTTGCATTTTTTAAAGATCCAGAGAACAGTAAATTTTTTAGTATGTAACTGAGAGTCTGATTTTGAGATCAACTTGATTGCTCTATTTGGTGACTCTATGCTTCCCATGAAGCCTGTTGTTTCAGTTTTCTCTTCTTTATGAACCAGAATTTAGCAAGTAAAACTCAATCCGAGCATTAAGAATATAAGCAATGAGAAACTGATGACAGGTATAAATGAATGAATGAACAATAGAACAGTAGTAATAGGTAGTAAACCTAGAACAGCATCCATTCCAGACCGTGAGAAATACCCAAAAGCCAAGGCTGCTAAATCTGCAGATAATGCACAACAAATAATTGGATGGAGAACCTTCTTGACTTCGGATGGAAACCTGCAAACGAACACCAAGCAACAAACATTTCAGTCCTTACAGTGTAAAACTAAAGATATGAACTGTGTAATATATGCAATTGTGGTTTAATACTTAAGCAGGGAAGAAGCCTTTACCCTGAACCAACCATGTATCCTAACACAGTAGCTGCTAGTAAGAAAGGAAGGCATGTCCTTGCACTTGTTCCAAGTGCAGTTGGGTATAGGAATGCCACGGCAAACGACGAAATGAAAACTCCTGTCCAAGTCCATAATTCAACGCTTGAGAATGGAGAAGGTTTTGACATTGGTTCAGCCGCTACCATTTCCGTCTTTACAAGATTCCGCACGGCTATTGCTGTGTAACCAGCCACAGAAAGTGAAGCCAACCAACCCGCAGCTATAGAAAACAAGGAAACAATTGTCTGTTATTCCACAAAAATCACGACCGACTCAATTTTGATAGGAAATTTATCTAGTACCAAAGTACAAAAGGCGAGTAGATTGTTTAAAAATATCAGTTGTCTTAACAAAATCATTCAGTATCGATGAGTCGATGACTCTAAGTTGCTGGAGCGTGAAAAATCGTGCACAACAATTTTCAACATATCTCTCAAGCTGTAATTGTTATTGATCATATAATTCACCACTCATACGTCATTGACCGAATGTATATTGTTTTCGTTCTTGATCTATAAAACTGTGTGGTTTACTAAAGTGAATTATAGTTTTCTCCCCTCTTCATTACTACTCTGATCTTTTGTAGAATTTATACTAATTTCATCAGACTTTCAATCTTGAAATGCTAGAATTCAACAAGCTGAGATTCAGATACCTATGATGAAACAGATCTTGACCCCTGAAGCTGCTGGTATATCCTTGACAGCCAGAGGCAAAACCACTAGAGATGGAACATAAAACAATGGGAGCCACCTCTGAATGAACATAATTGCCGGATCAAAGAAACCCATCAAGCTTGAAGCAGCAGGCGGGACAATAGAATCAAGAATCATAAGAACGGAAAAAACACAGAACATCCCGAAAAGCGCACTGGGGAACTTGATTGCAGCAGCTACGAAAACCCGTTTCAGAAATTTATCCATCGCAAGGATTATACCAAGAGAAACAACCAAATGCAGAATTTCCACTGCCTAAAATTACACCTAGCCATAAAAATATTAACCATTCAAAACTACTTCAAAAAAAAGAAAGGACCTTAATCCATTGATTAAAGGTGGAAAAAAAAAAAAACAGGAAATCCATGATCTCACACTTGGAAGCCCAACAGAATTACTCCCTTCCTTGGTGGCCTTGGATTTAACTGTAATTCGTTGTGGTCGAGTACTGCTGTAGTCTGTGGGTTCCATTTTCAAGAAACCTGATGATCCAGGTCCAAGGACTCTAATGGGGTTCGAGAGTCTTCGGCATTGGGACCAATTATGTAATTGAATGACACCGGAATCAACCGGCGATATCTTTGGTGGGTTTTGCTTACATTTATTAGTCACAGAAATTCGAGGTCGTCTTGGAAGGATTGCAGAGGAGTAATTGGGAGAGGAGAGAGGTACAGCAGAAGCAACAGCCATGGAGATGGAGAGAGAGAAAGAAAGAAAGAAAGAATTGATGAGTACTTGGGAGAGAGAGGGAGGGGGAGAATTATCATTTTTGGGTGCTTGAAGGTTTGTATGGACAGAAATGACCGTTTGAATCAAGAAGGATGAGGTTTTGTCTTTCTCAACGGATTGCACAGATATTTTCCCGGGAGTTTTAAAAAAGTTAAAACGGTTTTAGGCGGCAAAATCGACGGACTAAAGCAGTGGTATTCTGTATCAAACCACTGAAAATACTGACAATGATATATTTACCTCTCTATTTAAAACGAGCCCACTTGGAAAACGACTCTGGTGGAGATCATCGGTTTAATTATTATAGAAATAAGGTTACAGATGGGCTTAAGTGGAGAAGACCTATGGGCTGATGTGATCTGATCTTTGAAGAGATTTATCTTCACAAACACATCTAAGTGACCCTTAAAACTAGTGGAAGTAGAGTGTAAAATTAAAGTTAGTTTAATATAAAAAAAAGAAAAAAGAACACAAATGGAATTTGTGTACTGGGTGACCAAGTGCTTTGATGGCTCCTATGTGGCCTATTTTGACCTGATAATAATCGCATTAAATGTTTACGACCCCCCCATCCACAGGCGCATGTGAGTTGGCTATCCATCCCACCCACATGATCTTCGAGCGTGTGGGTTAGATGTCCAAACGTGTTATGCATGTGTCTCCACCAACAAACTCAAATTTTTCCCTCACACGTACTACGCGTGTGTGAGTTAGCAAATTATATGGTGTTTTACGTATAAATTGAACGTAATTATATTATAGAATTAAGAATGCATGTGGGCCTACTTGGGCATGATTTGATCTAAACATTGATGAGATCATTGTCATAAAAAATTATTCATTGAATCAACACCCATCATTAGGTGTAAGTAGAGTGTAAGAATAAAGTAGGAAATTGGGTGGGCCTACTTGGAAACGACTCATGGGTTGATGTAATCTAAATTCTAAACAATGAGGAGATCATCACAAAAAATTAGTCTTTGAATCAACTCTATGTAGCACCCATCGTTACATATAAACAGAGTGTAATCATTATAAAAATAAGGTTACAAGTTGACCCACTTGGAGACAACCCATAGGTTGATGTGATCTAAATATTGAGGAGATCACCGTCACAAAAAATCAGCCCTTGAATCAACTCTATGGAGCACCCATCGTTAGGTGTAAACGTAGTGTAATTATTATAACAATAAAGAGGTAGGACATAATCGGTATCGCCTGAAATGAAGCAGGACATCATTGGCATTTTCAAAAAGGACACGCAAGTCTTTGACGGCTCCATTCAGCTCAATTCTGAGCCTCTTAGGAGCCGCATTAAAACGATGATGATAATGAACGATTTATTTTTCAATCAAGTTTAAAAAAAAATTACAAAAAATTTAACCGTTAGTTCGCCTCCATACAGGTCTCATAAACTAAAATAAACGTGGCACATAAAGAGCACATTTGCTTTCTTGTGGGAGGTGGAACATCCCACAAATCCAATGGTGTGGTCTAATATGTAAAATTTTCATATTAAACACGCGGGGTGAAGGCTAAATAGGGGCACAATAAATCTATTATCTATTATCTTTTATAATATACTATAGGAGAAGCCTTTAGGTTAATAAAACCCTCTCTCTTAGATGTGGGTTAAAAAAATCTACATTATAAACATATGGCCCAATATATATAAAAACATCTATAAAAAACTAAATCTTTTAATTATCTAATAAAAAATTTAAACTTTTATTTTAAAAAAAACCTCATGCCTTGCACGGGGCATTGGGGCTAGTAATATTCTATAGGAGAAGCCTTGGGTTAACAAAACCCTCTATTTTAGGTGTGGGTTAAAAAAACCTACATTATAAACATATGTCCTAATCTATTATCTATTTTTGGGTTAACAAAACCCTCTCGTTTAAGTGTGGGTTAAAAAAAAATCTACATTATAAACATATGGCCCAATCTAAAACAACTAAATTTTCTAATTATCTAATAAAAAAATTCAATTTTTTTTTAAAAGAAGCCCCAGGGCGGGATATGTAAACGGGAAACCATCTATAGCTATAGGTTTTTTTCCTAATTTTTCTTATGTTTTATCTTTAATACTTAAAGTGGCTACCCCCATGAACAATACAGCTCATGGGAGCCGCCTGCTTCATTTGGCTTAGCATAAAGCTTATTTCAATAGCTTTTTGCTAAGCACTTGTTTAGAAGTGCTTAAAATAAGCTATTTTGTTAGTTTGGTAGGACATATAAAAGAGTACATCAACCCAAAAGGGTGGACAGCTAAACTACATAAACCCAAACTTTTCTTGATCAAATTTTGCTGTATACTTGATCATACGACAACCTTGATACACCAGAGGAATCCAAAGCACTGTTAATGTAACATGATTTCTTTCATTCAAAGTCACCTTGGTAAGTCAGATGTGGAAAATTTCAAGGGGTTTCTGAAACAAAGAAGACAGTGGTAAATATAACCGTTAGTGGAGTGGAAGCGAACTTACATACGTACTTGGATCTCAAAGGAGGAGCTTATTTTTTCACGGAGTTGTCGGAGAAGGAAATATATTTTCCCCTTCATCTTCTGGTAAAGGGACTGATGAGCAATCCCAAAACTAAAGCTCAGCTATGAGTCGAAAAATTGCGAAACTTTGATTTCAAGTGATCAGAATGATCAGGGAGATGGCTATGATGAATTCTAGGTCTTGAATTTTAGGGCTAGCTTGTATTTGGGCGAAAATGGCAGCACACCTTGCTTTCGATTTTTTTAGATCAGGGTATGTTTGTCTTTTAAAGAAAGTAACAGGACATACTTGTCCGAAAAAAATATTAAACAATTCCTTTCCGCAAACGCAATTAGCAAAAGCCACTCGGAAATGGCTTCTGCTTTTCGGCAGTGCTAGGGTTACAAAATTTGCTACAGAAGGCACAATTTACGGTGAGATTCATATCACTTTAGGATGGGATGCAAATTACGAGGATATGTGAAACATACTGACTGTTGGATTAGCCTTTTGTAGCAAATTCCTAGAATTTGTTGTAAGTCAAGCATTTCCGTCTGCTTTTCTCTTGTTAAGCTCTTTTTCTGGCTTAAAATAAGCTATGGCTTTTACACAATTGGTTTCAATAAGCACTTAAAATAAGCTAAAAGCTGGATTTTAGCTTATTTTAAGCTTACCCAAACGCAGCCTTAGCCCTGGAAAAACCGCTAAAAGGGTGGTGAGAGAAAGAGAGAGGAATAGAGGGGGGGTGTGGTGTGGTGGCGTGGAAAGGGGGCGTTGCTACATGTCACGGACCAAGCAGACAGACATGCCATCTGTGCCATTCCGCGTGCTGGACACGGTGTCACTGGCCCAGGATGTGTCATGGGTCAAGGCTTAAGCGAGCTAAACGTGCATATGGGCTTGTGGACGTGTCATGGGATAGATGTATATGCACAAGGTGTGCTGGCCCGGTCCAATGAGCCCAAATCAGCTGGCAATGTCTAGAGTTCTCTAGAATTCTCTAGAGAGGTGTAGACACTAGCACTCTAGAAGTCTCTAGAGGCTTGTGGGACATTCTAGGAGGAAGGCCCTAGAATATTCAGGAAGTGTGTGGACACTCCTGGAAGCTTTTAGCAGGGCCAGATCTGAGATTTTGGGGGCCCAAGGCGAATTCCTGTAAACGGGGCCCTATATACTAAAATTGAAACAAAAGTAACTACCTAATATTTTTTTATTAAATTACGATAATATTTCATATTGCAATAGGATCAACCATAATTAAGTTCTTCTACAATATCCAGATCAAAGCCAATGCCTACTATTATTCCTTAAACACTCTCATAACAATGACGAACCCCCCAAGAAAGTAGAGAAAATATAATAACTAAAAGATTATATTTTTTGCATTTTAGCTGCAAAATGACCAATTAAACTTGCATAATCGAGAATCACTTACAACAGGTCCTCAGTGGTTTAAATTCTAATGAGTGTGTGTTACTTAATCAATCCTTAATAAGAATTTAAGTTTCTTAAATTGGTGTTTTAAAAATTATAGAGATGACATAATTTTATCGAATATGACATAGAGAGGATTTTTAGCTTTCTAGTGTTTGGGTTCTTTTATTATCAAAGAAAACACACTTTTGTGAAAGATGGAAAAACAATATTAGTTTTAGTAAGTTGTTTGGTAGGTTTTTTTTAATTAGGGGTATTTTAACTTATAAAGTAACTTTTAAAGGTATTTCTAAAGAGTCTGGTTTCATGGACATAGTTATATAGACATCGTTATTCATAACATCTGTGTGGGGTCTATATGAAGATGACCTAAGAGCTGATTTTTTATAGGGATATTTTTCTCACCATGTAAATCATTTTCATCAAATATCATATCATTTTAAAATTACACTGATTGAAAAAATATACGGCTTATAAAATCACCCTATTTTTTTATGGGGTTAAATTTTTTAAAATGATATGAATTTTGGTGAGAATGATCTAAATAATTAGTAGAATATTTCTACAAAAAATTAGCCCTTGGATCATCTCTAAGAGGGCCCCACATGGATCTTGTAAATATAATGTCTGTATAACAATGTCCACGGAACTAGACTCATTGCTAAAAGTATAGTTTCCCAAAATTAGCAGCCTAGAAATCGGTCTATAGGTATATATATAATTTTTTCTAGTAGAATATATATAACTATATAAGGTACATAGAAATTCGGGGGCCCTCAAAATTTGGGGGCCCTAGGCGACCGCCTTCACTGCCTTCCCTCAGATCCGGCTCTGGCTTGTAGATATGTCTAGAAGGTTCTAAACAGTTCTTGTACAGTGTAGCTTAGAATTTTGAGGGCCCTAGGCGACCGCCTTCACTGCCTTCCCTCAGATCCGGCTCTGGCTTGTAGATATGTCTAGAAGGTTCTAAACAGTTCTTGTACAGTGTAGCTTAGAATTTTGAGGGCCCTAGGCGACCGCCTTCACTGCCTTCCCTCAGATCCGGCTCTGGCTTGTAGATATGTCTAGAAGGTTCTAAACAGTTCTTGTACAGTGTAGCTTAGAATTTTGAGGGCCCTAGGCGACCGCCTTCACTGCCTTCCCTCAGATCCGGCTCTGGCTTGTAGATATGTCTAGAAGGTTCTAAACAGTTCTTGTACAGTGTAGCTTAGAGATAGTGTAGGAAATCTCTAGAAGCTTCATGAAGACTTCCTTAGGCCTATAAATAGGGGGAGCCTCATTCATTTGTAAGCATCCAAGATCCAAGCAAGGAATCAAGGAGCAAGCAACCAAGATTTGTAGCTAAGAGTTGTAAGCTTAATAAGAGTTTAAGGTTTTCTCTTTAAGCTTCTCTTGTGCATTCTTGAGTGTGCTGTGAGCTTAGCTAACCAGGGAGGGTTCTAAGCTTCATTGAGTGGGAAAGGCTGACTTGACTAGTAGGGGAAGACTAGTTCAAGTGCCGCACGGTCGCATAGCAACGGAGGGAAGTGCTAGCCCCGTGACATACAGCTAATGTCCAATTTTTTATTTTTTATTTTTTATTTTTTATTTTTTATTTTTGATAAAACAATTCGGTTGTCTAATTACATATTTATTTATTTATATTTGGTTTACACTTCACTTACACTAATTTTAAGGCTTACTCAAATATGATCCAAGAAATCACATGCAATCTTATTTTTTTTAATAATTACGCACCGTATAATTTGCTAATTCACATACGCTACGCGCGTATTAGGAAGTAAAATGAAATTATCACGCACGAAGGACATATAGTGGGTGGGTGTGAAGCGCACGTAACACGTTTGGATATTTAATCCACACACAAAACACATGTGGGAATGATGGACAACTATGTGACACTACGTCATAAACTACGTAAAGTTGTAAACAACTATGTGAGGTCATCACTGAAATCCCATACAAGAAAAAGAAAAAAAAAAAAAAAAAGCAACTGATACAATCAACCTGTTATCCATATCTCCGTGGAAGACCATTTGTTAGAGTGGTTGGAAATATGGTTGTCCAAATTGTAGGTTCTGGTTTCGAGTCCCACAAAGGGATTCATCTTTAATTTAAGTCTAATTCAAAAAAAAAAAATATCCCCGCACAAAAAAAATAAAACTAAGAAAAAAATGGAAAGAAATCATACTACTTAGTAATAAATTTATATCTTCTCAAACCCATCTGTGCATTTTCAGTCCAAACTTTACCATTTATCTCTCTTCTATTTCCAACAATCTTCTCTGATAACTTCACATATCTAACTACATAGTATCCCTAAATCATAAACTGGGACAGCCTTTTTTTGCAAACATAATAATGCTATCCCATATGTATCTACTGTAATTGGCTTCCCCCTTGCTACTCTCTGTAATATTCTTTCATTCATTAATATATTTATTTCTGTTCTGCTTCCAAAAAAAAAAAAAAAATCATAATAACCGTTTCTCAGAAATTGCTTTGATACCTCCACATTGGTTGTGTTTTTCATGTTGGAGAGGATCACATTTACATATCTTCTTCTAAGCCAACCCTATCCTACTCATTGCTCAAAAAGATCCTACTCATTACCCAACTCAATCAGCCATTTTAGGTTTCTTCCACATTCGGAATGACTATTACCATCTCCTCCTGAAATAAATTTTTTTTAATTAAGGCACAACAAAAACAAATTAATCAGAAGAGATAGAGATAGAGTGGTGAAGGAAAAAAATTTTCTTAAAACTAAACCATCACCAATCACTCACAAAACCTTTTTTTTTTAATTGAAAATCTCTAAAAAATAATTGATTTTCAATAAAACCTACTAAAATAACTCAGAAAACAGAAATATAGAATTCTATAAATTTTTCTTTTTTTTTCATCGAACTGAAATCTCTAAAAACTACATGTTCAAAAGAAATCGGATTCAAAGAGTTGAAAGTTGAAAACAAAGGAAAACCCACAAAATAAATAATTTACAGAAGTGAAATTGAATCTAACTACAATACAGATTGTTCAACATGTATTCAAGAGAGAAATCTTACTCAAAGTTATGCTTTGGGTGCGATTCCTTCCGCCCTCACCTGGATTTTCCCTTCTGAATTTTCAGTAGCTTTTACCAAACAAAAAGATTAGAAATTTCAGAAAGAATGAGAGAAAAAGAAGAAAAAGAAAATCATGCGAAATCCAGATAAGAAAATGTATTGAAATGAATGTATAGTCTGTAAGATGGGGATTTTAATTAGAGATTTTGTGGGAACCAAGAATTTTGTAGCATAATTTTTATTTTGTTTTCCATTAAATCCCAATTCCAAAAAAAATTGCTACCTAAAACCCTATCCAAACCGACTACTATTAATCTTACTAGAAGTTGTATAGGAGTCCCTATTCTCGTCTTTCTACTGTTACTATTTGGAAAATGTAGTTCGATATACCTTCACAAAAGGAAAATAAATCATAAGTATCCAAAAGTTTTGTTTCATTAAATTGCAATAAAAACCATCATAATAATTAAAAAAATAAAACAAAAATAAATAAACTGTTCTTTTAGTAGGCTGCCAAAATTGCCCTGACGAACAAGTAAAAATATATATATAAAATATATATATAAGGAAGGTATTGGTATACATATTTTATACTCAATCTTAATATTGAAACTGTATTTGAAAAGTATATAATATTTTTGCAAAAGTTCTGCATAAAGATGTTTGTTTTCAAAATCAAAAGATGGTTTTCGTTTTTTAAAAGGATCTGGCCAAAAGCTATAACTAGCACCAATTTTTTTAAAAGGTAAGTTTTTTAAAACTAAAGATCTTCTGTTTTGGCATGCATACATGGTATGAGTGGGCAAAGGTAGTTCTTTACATTTATTCATATCTATTACTTCAAAAATCTATTCCTATGAGTTTCTTTCTATACCTAAGAACCACATATTCTTTCGTCAAAACGACTTACATTTTAGTCAAATGCTGTCAAAATACACAAGCTGAAGTTTGTGTATGTTCTCTGAACTAAATGACCTGGAATTAGGCTCTGGCCAAATGACGAATGTTGGAGTCTCTGAGTCTAGTTTCCAGAGAATCAAAGGGTTCCTGAATTCGATTTGAAGCGAACCAGATATACTTTTTTCATTGAACTATTGCAAATCAGTCTTGTAACCCCTTTTTTTTCAAAAGTGTATCCGCACTCTTGATACTCCATGCTACCTAAACTCTTTTAAACTGATTTACTTATCTTTTGAACCTAAAGATATTGTTTTCGTTTCTGCACCTATTCACCTTAGTGACATCTTGAGACCTGGGTCATGGATTAGACTCGAAAAATGGGTCGGACCATTGGAATCGGGGGTCGGGGTGTTACACATATTATCATAGATCAAAAAGGTGTATTTTTACACAAACTACTTTATTTTTATATCCCATTTTTTTTTATGGATCAAAAAGTAGCTTTTCTTGTAAACACTTTTCTTTTTATATCCCCCTTATTTTTATGGATCAAAAAGTGCATTTTGTGTGTAAAGTGAAGAACATCAAATATCCGTACATTTTCATGGAGTATTCATGGTGTCTAAACCTCATGTTCTTACTAACATTTTTTAAAAATATATTTTTCTAAAGAAAATTAGGTTTTAATGATGTAAATGATAATTCCATACAAATACAACACTACTTTCTAACCTAAAACATGGTGATGATATTTTTCCTACCATCAAATGATATAAACTAATTTTGGCACATATCAATATACACAAAGCATGATTTTGCTATTTTATTAAGCAAGATGATATACACATTCATATGATATAGTTACAACAAAACGGGGAGGTCTCCATTGAGATCAGTGGAAATGATCTCTATTGGTTTTCGGGTTTGCCCTATAATTAAACTGTCAGTAGCAAGGGTCTTTCAATGAACTGGTTTATAACTTGGTTAGGTCACCTGGTTCGCTGATTCAACCGGCCGAGTCGGTTCAGACAAAAAAGGCCGTTTTTAATGAAATTACTTGGTCAATGTTAACCCGAACAGAATTTTAGACTGGGTCAACTGGCATGTCCGGCCCGATTTTTAAAATACTGATTTGGACAACGACATCACCTAGTGGTAGATCCACCTTAGAGGGAGGGTGGGCAGTTGACCACCCTTTTTTTTTTTTCTAAATTGACTATATACATTTCAATTTGACCACCCTATTTTTAAATTTGATAAATAGCTGTATAACCACACGTTGGGGACCACATGTAAATGATCTAAGGGCTTATCACTATTGAGGATATTCTCCTTATAATTTAGATCATTCTCTTCAAAATTCAACATATTCTAAAACTTCTAACCCCATTATCTATTGATTGAAATTAATGGCAAAATAAATAATTCAATTATCGTTGATTTTTGTAATCATCAGATGATCGAGTTGCAAGTTCTAGAATGTATTGATTTTAGGTGAGGATGATCTACATTAGGTAAGAATGAATAGCTTAATTGTATAAATAATACATGGGTGAGGATGGGGTGGGTCGTGGGCTTTTTATTTGTTTTCTTCTCGTTTTGTTGTGGGCCGTGTGGAGTGTGGCCTGCGTTTTTGTTTGGTTTTTTATGCTTTGATTTTCCAAGGGTTTGTTGGCTGTTTGTTACCCTGTAAATTTATGTTCTTCACAATTTTAGCATCAATAATGATTTTTGGACTCTTACAAAACTCATGTGAGACGCTTATGTGGTAGGATGGAACCCACCACTTTTTCATTCTCAAAAGTGTTTTGAGAAGGTTTCCAACTTATGTGGCAGTGGGACCGACCATGCCACATAAGCGTCGGGCATCTATTTTGTAAAGCAGTCAGTCCAAAAAATACTACTATTTTAGCATCGAGTGATTCTAATTGGCCAGACGCCTGTGTGCTAGATATCACGGTGGAATAGTGACAAAAAAGGAATAATCCCACATTGGTTGGATAAGGGGGGGTCTTGGGGTTTATATGGGTTTGGGTCAACTCCACCTAATAGGCTAGTCTTTTGGGTTGGAAGCCCGAACCCATGACAAAGTGGTATCAGAGCACCCGACCCATTCCGATGTCACCCACACACAAGGGAGGTGTGTCCACGAGGGTAGTGGGTCCCCCAAAGAAGGTGGGAACGGGTATGTAGGGTGGCCCGAGTCATTGTGCCAAGTGCCTACACATAAGGTTGTGTCCACAAAAAGGTAATGGGTCTCTCATATGAGAGTGGGAACGGGTAGAGATGTTGGCACAACTGCAACGAGAGCGTCGCAGGATTCGGGTGGGAGAAATGTCACGGTGGAATAGGGGTTTATATGGGTTTAGGTCAACTTCACCTAATAGGCTAGTCTTTTAGGTTGGAAGCCCGAGCCTGTGACATAGAGCATGGGGGTGTAACTTGTAAGTGCATGGATGCATCATCGACCCATTCGTCAGTCCACATAGATTTACTATTTTAAGATTTCCACTGGGACTCCTGTTGGGACATCCTGGCTTGTAGGGCCCACAAAGAGATGATCCAGGGTTGATTTTTGGTGAGGATGCTCACCTCGGTCAGAATGTAGTTCATCCTCATAAAAATTCAACCCATTCTAAAATTCTAACATCCCAAAAAAACCGTTAAAATTAACTGTTTAAGGCATTTCTAGTGGAAAATCTAAAAATAGATCCCTAAAAATGGAAAATCCATGATGAAAAGGTGTTTTACTCTAGTGGGGAATCCCTAAAATAGGTGAAGAAATAAAAAAATAGAGAAAAAAGAAGAGAGAAAAAAAAATCAATGGAGATATGTTGTGTTCCTTTGTTTAAGGAGAAAAAATAGAAAAAGTGGGAGAGAGAAATAGCTTTCCTAATATTTAGGAATTAAATATTGAGCATATAGCTCATGGGATGAGGGGCATGCTCATCCCATCAGCGTGCAGCTCATCCCATGATACCCTCCACTAAGGATCCCTAAAATGGTGGATTGAGATCTATTTTTAGGGGTTAAGAGTTCCCACTAGAGCATGAAAACTGCCTCCGACTAGAAATGTACCCCCGATTTTGAGGAGGTCAATAGATTCTTGTTCTGCACAACATCAAAATTGCCAAAAGTCATTCTTACAAGTTTCTATTCACATTCTTGAAACATCAGAAAGGCTTTTTTGTTCTTATGCTTCAATGGAACAAGTGAACAACAAAGGGTCAAATTGAAATCCAAAACCAACCAAATTTATACAAATTAACTATGGTCTTTGGATCATTTTGACTACTCTCTTATTTACAATATTAACAGATGATATGATATACAGTACTCTTCAAATAAATTTGCTTCATTTGAACTTCAAACACACACACCTGCAACTTTTATTGCTTCCAGGCAATGGGAAAGCGTCTTTCGTTCGATCTCGTTCGAGTGGTTAATGTAGTGAAAGCAGCACAGTGAGTTGTTCATGGTTGCTCTACTACTACAATATCATCTAGCTTCTTCTTAGCCTTCTCTTTCTCTAATAAGTAAATTTGTTCTGCCTCTGGTATTGCCAACATGATTGCATTTATTTTGGAATTCAATTCTTCTACCTTTTCCTTGAGTTGCTTGTTCGTAAACATTCCAACAAAGACGATTGTGATCGTTTCCCAACTCTCGATCAAAGGTAACGCGATAATCACTGCAGAACCAATCGTACCCCATGCGATAGCAATGACTGCCCAAAATGTGAAGTACCCCAAACTGAACTCTCCTGCATCAAGTTAATTCAATGAGAGAAATATAATGAATCAGGACCTGATTGATGCTAAACTTTATAAAGTTATAGCCTTTTCGGCGGTTCAGCCTGTGAATTGTGCTAGGTAGTTATACAAATCATAATAGGAACCTTATTTAGCAATTAATTAGTAAATATTTGAGCAAAAAGTCCTGCAAATGATTAAAATGTTAATGAATTATTATACGGAAATAATTCATGAATCTTCACTGCAGCTTGAGAAAATTGGGCATTTAGTACGAATTTTCAAAAAAAAAGTAAAATTCACGTATTAAATGAGTAATTGCTAACTAGAACCAGAACAACTAAAATCAGAACAGAAATAACTAAGAAACAGAATGCAGAGAGTAACTTCAGTTAGTTGTGCTACTATAGTTAAGCATTAATGGCGTGCATAATTACCTGCTGGAAGAGACAATAAAGGCCACAATATCACAATGACAACAGTAAAGGCAACTCCCCATTTCACTATCCAAGTTTTTGCCCTAATTAGCTTTTCCACCTTGAACTCTTCAGCTGGCAATTCAGTTTTTTCCTTCTCAACTGTTGTTATTTGCTTGGTTGTTTCCCAGTCATAGTTTTGAGGCCATAAAAAACTACAAACTGCATGAACAACTCCACCGGTCAATATGGACACAAGGTTTCCAGCAAGCATTGGTGCATTCCGACCGGTCGTTTCAAGATTTATACGGCCATATTCTGTGCTCGTTACGGTTAACCATGTAATAATTCCTAGAAGACAACCCACAACGGTTCCAAGAATAGCACCTATTGCGTTAGCTTTCCTCCATAGAAGCATGAAAGCTATGGGAAGAACAGCTGAACCAATTAGAACTCCCATGGCTAGATACATCCAACCCAATGAAACCCCTGCCTTGTTCAGTATAACGGCTAGTACACCCATGAAACATCCAAACCCCAGAACGACCCCTCTCGAGACTCTGAGAATTTGCTTTCCAGTTGCATCTGGATTGATGTATGTCCGATAGATGTCATATGTGCATAGGGAGGAAACCGCAATTAACTCAGAGGAACCAGCAGATGTCACAGCCCTGTGAAAATTAATAT
Source organism: Macleaya cordata (assembly GCA_002174775.1). NCBI lineage: Eukaryota > Viridiplantae > Streptophyta > Magnoliopsida > Ranunculales > Papaveraceae > Macleaya > Macleaya cordata. The sequence continues at coordinate 459,142 of MVGT01001428.1, forward strand.
TGCCACAATATTCATCAACACTTCTCTAGATTCATTTGATGAAGTTAAAGCAATAACTAGCAAATACTAACAAATACAGAAAACTCTCTTTGGAGAAACGAGAAAGAAACGGAAGTATTAATTCTCTCTAAATGAACTTCACCAATAATATAAATAATGCTTCCAATTTAAAGTCGCAAAGAAAAATGCCAAATAGGGTTGAGATAAACATGCATGGAAGAGGTAATATGCATCCCTACTAGAAACTAGATGGAAACAAAAGGAAATAAAATCTTACTTTTCATAAAAAAAAAAAAAAGGTAGATTGCTAAGACAACTTTTCTAGAATAGCAAAAACGCAAAAATTGAAGGCCTAAACGAAGGAATTTGGATAAACAATGCCAGACTTCACTACATAGTAGTGGGTTTTGTTCCCCACATTGTTTCCCTTTGGATCAAGGTCTTTCTGGGTCATTACAATGAAATTATTCCTTGGCTCAAGTTCTACATCAAGCTTATAACCTAAAAAAAATTATAGATAAAGCCGAAAGAAAATCAAGCTTCTATAAATGTAGAAATAGACTTATCAAGTCATATATGGAAGGAGGACTCACATAAACAACATAGTGAGAAGAAGTATGGATCCTCCTTTCCCCATCAGAGCTATAGCAGTGGAAGCAGGAACAAGACCACGGCTCGCCTCAGTTTCTGTTATGGGGAGATCTAGAGCTAGTGCACCTAAACCAAGTGATGTCGCCAAAGAGAAGGGCACCGCAAACCAAACAAGCCCACCCAATAAGTATCCCTTGTGAGTTGATGAAGGTCTTGCAGCTATAGCACTAACCCAATATCCCTACGTACATTCAACACGCCAATATTATATTCATTAGAGACATATGCATATATAGGCAAAAGAAGTAACTAATTTAATATCTATAAAACGTATATTCTATAACTGATCTATTTTATCTTAACTCTCTCAACAGACTGGTGAATACTTCTCACTGAAATTTCTAGCATTTTTGATGATAAGAATTGAATCAGATTGATTTGGTAAAAGCACTTAATAGAGGTTTTGTTAAGTAGTTTATGGAGATCAACGATTAAAACTTACATTGTCCACAAAGACAGTACCAAAGTTGCCAACAATATTGATGATTCCAAAAACAAGACCACCAGAACTCAACATTGTAAGGTAGGATCCCTTGTGGTTGCCGCTAACAGGTCCACAGGCTTGCCCATCATGAGAGAGTGGTTCCACACATACTCTTGATTTGCTGGCAACATCCAAGAGACGTTCATATATAACTCGTGGACTACCCAGTTCGCTACTCGCCGTGTACACCAGATACACAAATATAACCAAAACCACATGCACTGAAAGCACGTACAAGTTACAAGGAAACTAAAGATTCAAAAATCTAAAATGAAGTAAACACAATCAATGGATATTACAAGTTCAAAACTGCACTTTATAAGCGTGGTTAAAACCTAACGACCACAGTTCTATTGTGCGCAACTATTACATGATGTAGGAAAACCACGGCTTCCTCTAAGTTGTGGCCGTAAGTTCGGAAATAGAAGAAAATTAGACAAGTTTAGGTGGATTACCAATAACAGAATGTATGTAGCTTGCCAAGAAAGTGGCCTTTAAACCACCTGCTAATGTGTAGACTATCACACCAAGAGGGATTAGGAAACTTGCAGCATAGATGTTTACCCCAGTTAGTGCATTTACAACGGCAGAACCGCCAAGAAGCAGCATTGCTGTAACAATAATATTTGTTAAGAAGCAAAATCCGAGGAAGACAATATGAGCATGAACTCCCCACCTGAAGACAATATAAGGTTACAAATATCTTTAAGTAAAAATTTATTACATGCAGTTTAGAGGGGTTAATCAGCAATTTAGAAATTTTAAATATATGGTAACCAAGGTTCAAAATTTCGTTTAATTCGGCCGAATGTTTTGGTAAGTTGATGTTTCAACCGGAAGATTCTGAAATAGTACACGAATAGTACCAAAACAATGTTGTTGAAATAATCACCAAATCAAAACAGGATCATGTAAAGAATGTAATATACCGAGCTCGTACGATTTCACAAACAGTATGAGCATGAGGAGCCTTTCTTTTGATCTCTATAGCGATAACACCAAACAAGAGCACCTGTTTGATAAAAAGAAAGAAAGAACCTAAATTTGATCCTAAATAATGAACAAAATGAGTTTATTCTAACAGCTGATTAAGTAATGTTTTATGAAAACCTGGATGGTTGCTCCACTGGCATACCAGAACGGCCCACTAATGCCATACTCCCAAGCAACATTAGAACTTTGCAGTATTGTGGCAGCCCAAGTCCACTTCAGAATCCAATATAAAAATAACTTTCAGTTAGAACTTAGAAGTGTTATATTTCATCTAATTTTGTAGTAAAAATTGGAGAAGTGAAATTGATCAAATATATGTATTTGAGAATTGAAATATTACCTGGGAAACAATGACACTAGCAATGAGTCCTGTTTTAACATTTCTACCTGCAGTATTAAACCATTCAGATGTATGGCGAGATCCCACATATCGCTTTTCAAGCCATACCTAATCACAGTTTAAATTTCATGAATGAGAAACATTTTAAGTATGATTTACAGACTAACTGATTAAACGATTAAGCCACAACAATGGATCATCTATCTATATATATACTATTACAAAAGTGTTCGAGCGCAGAAGCAAACCAACAAAACAGAACACAATTAACAACTAACAAAAAACATTGGAAGTAAAACATTCTTGGACATGCATGGCCCTAGTGCTTAAAATTCTAAGAACTTCAACAAGAACAACACTTTCGATTCTACTCCAAATATTCCTTGTACTCTGATACATCAAACTCACTTGAGACTTGCTCATGACCGATGTCGAACAACCCTTTACAGAGTAGGTGTGGCACAACTTACAATGAACCAACACACTTAATTGATTCTAGGTATTGCATAAAAACATACCCATGAACCCATCTCCCAATACATTATTGAATTCTCAAAATTTGCCCTACCCATTAACTCCATGCATAATTGTGGATTGCATATGAACCTTGAAGAGCACAAAACACTCACTCAGATTCTCCAATCCTAACAGTGATAACCACAGCCAATGTAGGTGCCTAACTAGCTTGTGGGGTTGTTGGTGGTGGTGGAGGAGGAGGTGATTAGGGTGTGATTCAAACCGTAGTGCCTTTTAAATCCATTCAGAACTGAGGTACCCTTTTTGCCCAGTGGGAGATGTGGGCATGGAAATTCAAGGGCACCATATAGGCAATGTGAAATTGAATATTGTGTGGAAATATTTCCTTGTCTTCCTCGGTTTTAGTGTGCTTGAAATCTTCCTTTTTAGGAATATAAAACCTAAGGTGGATTAGGGTTTTGGGTAATGCTTCTTTGCATCTCCCAATTTTGAGCTTGCTTTTACAGTGACTCAACAACCCTAGAATAAAGAATTTCAAACCCAATCTATCTTTGGAGCAAAATAAAAAATTCAACTTCAATTAAATCCAATTCTCTTCTTTAAAAATTCAAACTAAATCGACAACACTGTGAAGAAAATGAAACCCAACAACATTACTAATTAAGCATCTCCACCCTCCAATGAATAACAACCCTAGAAAGCCTGCCAAATTTGAACTTTTTAAGAAGAAAATTTTTCACTTCCTTACGAGAGCGTTATAATTATAATGGTTATAGTTATGGGTATTTTGATTATTGGTAAAATCGGAACCGAACCGATAGGAATCGGAACCCAACTCATTAATATTAGTTTTCTCTATTAATTTTCTATACATATTAAAAAACAGAATCCGAAACACTTGACAACCAACTAGTACTGAAACCGATTGTTCCAATTCTAATTCTACTTATTTGAGTATTGGAACTGATAAGAACCGAAATAATAGATTTTAATATCGAGGTAGTTTAGTAACCGAACCAGAACCGACCCGTTGAGACCCCAAAATTTCTACCAAGATAATCTACATAGTATGAATATCATCCTTATTGAAAAATCAATCCTTAAAAGTTAGATCATCTTCGTATGGAGTATGGACCCCATACAAACAAGACTAAAAAAGATTTGTGGAAACAGATTCAATCGATCTCTTCACCCGCGCTATGTGAAAGGACTAATATATCCCTAAAATTATTTAAACTTTATATTAAAACGAGCGCCCCTTCACACGCGCTGCAACAGCAAATCCCATCGCAAAGCCCCCACGCCTCCGCCACTATCTATTTTTTAATCTACATAATGAAGAGATCACCACCATAAAATTTAAATTTTTTGATCATCTCTACATGGGCCAACAAACAAGTGTAAGTAGAGTATAAGAATAAAGTGGATATTAGGTGGGCCCATTTAGAGACAATTCATAGATTGATGTGATTTAAATGATGAGACGATCATCAAAATAAAAAATTAACCCTTAGATTAACTCCAAGTATCACCTACATGTGTAAATCAAGTATAATTATTATAGAAATGCAACTTGTAGGACTAATAAACAAAATGCAGTAGGATTTAATCAAAAAAAAAAAAAAGGCACGTTGAAACTTTGAGCTGCACTGCTAATCCGGAAGGAGTGCTTATATAATGTCAAGATTGTTTTGAAATTAGTTAATTTCGAATAATAAGTCTAGCACAAAAAAATATATATAAGATTTTTAGCTTTCAATACCGATCTTCAAAGTCAATCCACATTCTTTTCTTCTTCATTTTTTTTCTCTTATTTATTTATTTATTAGAAGGCGCTTCCTAATCCTATAGATTCATTTATCAAAAGAAAAAGATATTGTGATCAAAAGATTCTTATCGCAAGCGAGAGATTCCATTTGGAGGGTACATATTTTTCTCACAAAAAACTTCTCGGTCCAATAGCAAACCCGTCCATCAAATGTGTCATTTTCATGTGTAAAAAAAAAGTCCATTATTAGGGCATCTAGAGCAGTGCAAAATCTTGGCCAAATTTACAAATAAAGCTCCACACTGAAGCAGGCCAAATATCAAAACGGACCCAACAAGTCCCCTCCGCAAGTCAAATTTGGCAACCTCNATAGCCCCACAATAGGTTAGAAAAGAAGAGGGAGAAAAGAAGAGGGAGAAAAGAAGAGGGATGTTATGGTGCGCCTGTGCCGTATGGCATAGTGGTACCATGGCACTTGCTTTTCCCCCTCTCCCTCAAACCCCTACCCTAAACCCCTAATTTAAAGGTTCCCATGGCACTTGCCCTAATACGTAGTGTTTCAGTCTACGGGACTACCCAAACTTAATTAGGATAAGAGGGGAGTAGCGTGCAAGCATGGTCCCAAGACTCCCAGTCCCAACTCGATCGGTCACATTCACCCAACACACCAAAACTAATAAAAAATAGTTGCATTTTTTTCGTTTTTTTTTTTAGAAAATGTAAAAAAAAAATTCTTTGTAAAAAAAGTCATTATATTTTTAATTTTTTTTTATAAATTTATTCCCTACTTTTATGATTTTTATATCCAAAACTAAGGACTAAATTTATAAAAAAGGATTAAAAATATAATGACTTTTTTTACAGGGACTTTTTTTTTTTCAAAACCCCTTTTTCAAATGGGATACAATGGGTATTTTTTTTAAAAAAAAAATCTTTTCTCGTAATGCCAGGCGGTGTCCCTGGGGGCCGCCTGGCATCAAACGACCCCAGGGTAGGGCGTCTGATGCCAGGCGGCCCTTAGGGAAACCGCCGGGCATTATTTGAAAAGAATTTTTTAAATAAAACATACCAAATGTGTCTCCAATTTAGTTTTTTATCAATTTTTTTAAAGGAAGCCTGAAACCCACTGATGTGCAACTCTCAAATATAGGCTAAATTTAGTAAGCCAAATTTGGCTTGAGGGACTCCTATGGATGGCCTTATGGGTTAAGAAAACCCATTTATCAAATAACAGGTTAATGTTAACTTTGTAGGATTTTTTTTTTTTTTTTTTTTGTAATTTACAGGTTTTCAAATCACCTTATTTTTTGTGCATAAATATTTTTATTATTTAAATGATGTCCACCAAAAATTAGTTCAATTAGAAATCTCTAACCATCGAATTAATTTAGGGACAATTAGTGATATACCCCTAAAAATTAATTGAGTTTGCGATATATCCATTTTAGTTGAAATCAGAGATATACAAATATGAGTCTTAAAAGTTCACGTGCACAACATGTGAGGACATTTTGGTAACAATACGTCATATCACGTGAGGGCATTTTGGAAAAATAATCCATCACATGTTGTGCACGTGGTCACTTAACATCCATTTTGATAGAAATCGTAAACTTGGAGAGCAGATCCTCAGTCTCTATTTGCATGTGCCCTCTATATGCCCACGTTTATTGTGGTTTGTGGGGTTCAGACAGAGGCGAACCAACGACTGGATTTTTTATAAGATTGTTTTTTTTTCGTCATATTGATCATTCTTACAAAAAGCTAATTTATTCAAAGACATCTAATACTATCAAAACTTGATTGAAAAATAAACCGTTCATTATCATCATTTTTTTTTTCGATCAATATCTGATAGGGTTAAAATTTTTAGAAATTGTTGATTTTTTGTAAAAATGATCTATATAGCAAGGAGAATAATCTTACAAAATAATCAGTCGTTGGTTCGAATCAAATCAACGTGGGCACATAGAGAGCACATGCAAATGGAGGCAGACGCTCTCGTAACCTTGGGGATATATCCTAATTTCAATTAAAATGGGGGGTTTATATATATGAGAAGGGATATGGCGATATTGTCGCAACACACTTTTTGTGGGGCACACATAGAGATGGTTGAAGGGATGATTTTTAGTTAAGATATTCTCCTTACCATGTGGATCATCATATCTGAAAATCATCTTGTTGTAAAAGTTCTAACACTATCAAATGTTTATCAAAAATCAACGGTCTAAAAAAATATTTAAAATTTGTCAATTTTTCATAGGCTAGTTGAAGATGTTATAATTTTTAGAATGGGTTGATTCTTAAATATGATGATCTTTATGGTGAAGAAAACATCATTACCAAAAATCAACCCTTGAATCACCTCTCTGTAGACCCTACAAAAAAGTGTATTGTTATATATATCAAATGACAAAATGTCTCACTTTCAGATGTCAAAAAAGTCAACTCATCCAATGAATTGAGTCTAATAATTGAAACCATCCCAAACAATCGGAAAAATGCTTAGGCCCATAAATTGATGTAGCAGCTGACGAAGTGTGTCGTTTTTCTCAAAAGATTTTTGGGAGATTTGGAATTGTGACTTTTGCATTTTAGCTACCACATTGTCAATTTTTATTTTCTTTTTATCAAAGCATAATTCTTTTTGATCAGTAACCAAGCATAATTCTGAGCAACCTTAACAAAGAGTTAATTTGGAGGAGAAAAAAAAAGATACTGGTGCAATAAGTGATGCTAGAAAAACATTATAACCGAAATCAACTATATATTGAATCATCTTTATATGCGCTATATGCAACTATGATTCAATGAGTCATGGTGCATGCAGTATCCTCCTCTCAGATTTTGCTATTTGAACATGTGTGTTTTAAATTTAAACACCGGCTTGTGGGGACTACATAGATACACTTCAAGAGTAGGAATTTTGTGAATTTGTTCTCCTCACTATGTACAACATCCTCAAAAAAAATCAGCCTATTCTAAAACGCATGATGTGATATTCACCTAGCACCATCCCCTCCTCAATATATCAAATTATCCATAAAAATCAGAGGGATATGTCTAAAAATTAAACCATAATTAAGATAATATAAATAAGAAGTAAGAAAAGAGAAAAAAGATTTCATTTGAGATGTAATGAATATTGTATACGGTATATATACATACCAAGAAAGAAGTGAAGAAGGCAAAGAAGGCTCCAAATCCTAAGATAACAGAGTACCCAACACCTTGATCAGAACTGTTTTACCCTCGAAGAAACTGCCTTGTCGAACGCACTCACCGCCGCTGCCTGATACATGGTAGTACTGCCCAGAGAATCCAAACGGCGGACAGTTCTGTAATGAAGAAGAAGAAGAAGCCATGGGAGATTAAGCCCAACTCAATCCTTAATTTGGGTTTCTCTCTCTCTCTCTCTTGTTCTCTTGATAATATTGGTATCGAGGAGACTTTTAAGTATGAAACTAACACTAGAAAACAAAAGTAATATTTGGTTGGCAATGGAAATGGCATTGTTATTGGCTTTGAGTTTTGTTTGCTTGTGTGGCAATGAAAGCTCCGCCTCTTTCTCTCTCTCTCTCTCTCTCTCTCTGACACTCTTTGGTAATTCAAATCTCCCCTTGTTATTAAGAAAAACTATTAGTTGCCACGTTTGGATTGTAGGAATGATAATCACAATCTCACCTCTTCAATTAGGTTTTTTTATTTCCCCAATTTTGGCTATTTTTTTGAACTTCTAGAATTCACATTCCTAAAGAATACCAAGTTTAAAAAATCCAACCAAACATAAATGGAATCACATTCTTGAGAATGCGATTCTATTCCTGTCATCCATTCCAGTCATCCAAACATGGCCTTAGGTTAAGCTTCCTAGTTAGGCCACTACATTCTATTTGTAGGATTAAACCTAAACTCAGAACCATTCATCTAGTACTTAAGATTATCTCAACACTTGATATTCTTACATAACAAATATTTGATCTTCTTTGTTTTGTATTTCTTTCTATCAAATGCCCGGCCGAAGCCGAACTGACATACTAAAAAGTTGCAGTGAAACTATACAAGAGAGAACAAAAACAAGGGGAGGAGGGGAAGTATCTGATCTGCATCACAACCATCCTCAAAACCCATCGAGGCGAGGCGCATTCGTATATAAGATTTCATAGAATTACAAAAATTCATGTATAAACTATAAAGATTCAAGATTACATTTTTCGTTCAATGGGGTGTGTCAGGGAGGCCCCTTACATTTCATTTTGGGGTTTTGAGGAGAGTGGCTACAGAGGAAGAAGTTGAAGTTTATTGTCAAAATGCTCTGCTTTCTTTTCTTTTTTCTTTCTGTAATGCACAACTGAGGCATTGAGCCAACTATGGACTCTTCTTTTCTGTATCACCACCATTGATCAAAACACCATGACTTTCTCTCTCTAACCTAGATGATGGAGGCCTACCAACTGCTTCCATTAACCTACTAAACACAAGTTTCACAGGGATGCAGGTAACTATAGTAGGACCAGCCTCCTCCAGTTTGATCAACCCGTCCACAACGCTGCTACTCTTGCTTGCGAGCTTCTCAGAAGAACTCTTCCCACTGCGTTTTTGTTCAATGGCAATTGAAGACAGCATTCTTGTTTTCTGGCTAGACAAGGTTACTTTCCTCAATAGCTTATTTGGATTCTTCTTTTCTGTACGGTTGTTAGAGATGATTTTCCTCAACAACTTCGCTTTATGACTACTTAAATGCCCTTCAAATGATTTTTTGTACGGAGGCCGAGGAGGCTTGCTCTCAAGATCTGAACGTCGATGATGATGATTTTGATCAGCAGCCTCAGCCTCGTCATCTTCCAATGCTGCTGATGATGAAGGATGAGTACGTGGGACCCGATGCATAACTGTCCGTCTGGCAGTCCTCCAAACTGGTGGAACTGGTGTTGTACTTCCACCGTTATCAGCTGTGGGTTCCTCCCTGAAATCTTCATTCGTAAAAAAAAGATCCGAAGAACCATCTTCTAATGCTTCAATCTGGACTGGGTGGCCTACGATTGCTTTCCCATTCAATCGGCTCATCAAAGAAACAAGAGGGACATGCTCGCCCCCTTGGTAGCTTGCTTGGACCTTCAAATCAACTTCTACCAACCAGGATTCCATGCTATCATTGAGACAATGGCCACCGTAAATTGGGTCAAAGCACTCGCCGGATTCATCCCAGTGTCCTCTTAAAGCTACTTGAGATGGCCCATCAGCCTCCCAAGTCCCTTCTGAATTGAAGATATTAGCACTTTGTCTGCCATGATCTCTCCGAGCTGCTTTAAATTTTGATGGATATCTTCTATTGCCAAATCCCCACATGCGGGATTGCATAAGATCCTTCTCAATCAGATCGTCCTCGTCAAAATCATTGCCCAAATCCTTACTTCTGTGATAGAAACCTTGTCGAAAGACCCTTCGGTTTAAATTGTTTCGTCTTCTTTCAAAATATGTGCCATGGATGGTTCCATTTGAATTATCTTGATCTATTAAATCCATGGACCTCTTGGGTAGGTTTCGAATATTCCGTTTCCCCTTCAATTGCCATTTGGAGGCCCCCACATCAGCAGCCTCCACTGCAGTTTGATCATAAGAATGAAGCTGGGATCCGTAACCAGTAAACGCTGACTCATCTAGTTCCTCATCACTCATGCTTCCAGCCTTGACCTGAACTTGGTTGCTACCACTCAAGTGTCTACCAGAATTTCTTGGTCCTGCAACTGTCGGCATACGAGTAGCATCTGCACAACGAAATAAAAGCAATACTGATCAATGAGAATGGTCCACCACTAAAAACTCCCGAGCAATAAAGCAAAAATGACTGATCTGAGCACCAAAACACTACTGAATTAACTGGAACTAAGTAACATCAAGAAGAATCAACTTCATGAAGTACCATATGGTAGAGCATGAGATTCTATTTCTTTCGACAAGGGAAAGTATATGAAAATTATATTGGATATTGATGCAGGAGCATCCTATTTTAGTAACTGCAATTATGATGACCAAATTTAATTTATCGAATCAAGGTTTAAAATCTTGTTACACTGAATATTTCAATTAGTTGAAAAACCCAGATACTCTGCTTGAAACATTAAAAAACAAAACGTTCTAGTTAACAACAAAACTGAAATGAAAAGACTGAATCCGAAACATTTGAAATTTGTAACCATGTCTAGAATCACGCAGGGCTCCATAACCCACAACCACAAGAATTCCACCACAATGAGCAGTTTTTGAGTATTTGTATCCGATTTGATTTCTGGAGTCAATTGTTAGTAGTATACTGTTTGCAGTAAATAAATTTACATCTACTATCATACTGCAGTCATCCTGAGGGCTGGGAGCCGAACTTTGAAGTTCTGTGTGTCATTTAACATCTTTTCTGAAATGACACCTAAAACGTATCTTGTTCATACACAATCAGATCCTGACCCACCAAAACTCATGCAGATCTATCCATAATTCCACAGTTCCCAACTTCCTAAGCACCCCTAAGCCTTTCTAATCTTTTGGAAAACACTGCCTTAAATTAGAACCTGCTCAATCCAATATTATGCAGTCTATGAATCCACTTTTCATTTCTAATCTAGAAGAAATCTGTAATCTGTAGCATGTAAGATGCAGGATTCTCCGAGGAATCCAAAGTGCTGCACAAGTGCACAACCATAGGGAGGATGTAGGGTAGACAACACCATTTTGCAAACAAAAATTCTTCCATTAACATATACTAGAAAAGGAGATGGCTTGCAGATCAGCATTGAAAAACCCAACAGATTGTCCGCATATATGATAGGAATCAAAAGAAAGTATTAAAAAGCACAAACAGAAATGAAAATAAAAATAAAAAGAAAACAAGAAACATTGTCATTTCCTGATATACTTTCTAAAAGAAACCCGCAATAAATACCACTAATAAAACTTCCTATATCCCAAAGCAAACGCCTGATAAAACCATGTCATTTAAGTTATACTGTATCACATAAATAGCATGACTTTGCCAGAAAGAAATCAGCACAAAGAAACCCCCTTTATGCAGCTCTAGAACTCTGGTCATGAAATCAATAACATTCCTGTATATCCATACATACAGGGGCTACAAACCAATATATGGATGGTCAGGATTACCAGGGTTCATGCATTCTATTGATCCACGCTTTACCACTGACCGGGTTAAATGCTTATACAGACAGCTTATGCAACATCGCATTATCAAGTAAATACAATACCTGAAAAACTAAACAAAAATACAGGAACTGATGGATAACTACCATGCGTGTGGATAAATATCACTCGACAGTAGTTTAACATATATATTAGCATAAACGAGCTGAAAATTATGAAAACTATAATTATACGACAAGTAGAACTTAGTAATAAATAACATGAAGATTCACCATTGTCTGAAGTGAACCAACAGAACTGTATAAACATATCGAGCAGTAAATCTTATAATTCAATATGTTGTGCACGAATAAAACATAGTAAAAGTTTAAAAACTTATAAAACATAGTAAAAGTTTAAAAACAAATCAAAGATTTTAAAAATCTTACTTGAAACCATAGCTCTCTCTTCACTCATATCCTGATCCAGGTACTCCCTCTCAGAAAAATCAGATGATTCTTCTTCCATTAATCCAGAAGAACTGTTCTCTTCTGTCGAACTTGGGTCCACATGACAGCTATCTGTTCCAAACTGGGACTTTAATTCCTGCATCTTGTCTACAGGAAATTCTGCATGCTCCAAACAATCATTTAACTCATCTGGCAAATCAACACATCCATTTCTTTTTGATCTGCATAAGTCTCCTGTCTGGTCCTTTTCGCCTTCTATAGAGATAGAAACACCATCACCATCAGACTGCAAAGACTGAGATTTCAGTATCTTTGCACTACTTTGTAAAACTTGAACAAGAGGACGACGTCTATCACGTCTCTTGACAAGGGATTCCTCAGCTGGTCCAACTTCTGTCCTTTTCCTTTTCATGTCGAGCAACTTTTTACTAGTGCTAACATGATCTTCACTTCCCATGCTTCGAACACCACTAGGAAGTGCATCGACATGATTCTCAACTGGAAGAGGTCTTCGAGAACACTCTAAAGTAACTGAATCAGAACGGTTCTTCTTTGTGGGGGCAATCCTGAGCCCGAAGTCCAGCAAACCTCTCATCCGAGGTCCAGCTTCAAAATTATCACCTTCCCGAATGGGATGCTTCCCATGTTTAGCCTTCAGAGCATATAAACGATTCCGCATGCTCTTATCCTCAAGAGATGAATCTATTCTCTTTGAACTTGGCTGTGACTTGAGATTGACAGATTTGGAATGACCATTTGCAAGATTATCTACAGTACCTAGCTCTTTTTTCACAACACTGGGCATTTTAGTGCTCGCACTATTAACAGCAACACCTAATTTTGGCCGTTTCCTTTCCAGCTGCTGCCTCTCAAGCTCAAGAGCATGAAGAATAGCATCTTCTCGACGTGCATACTTCTCTCTTTTCTTTATAGGATTGCCCTGAAAAGTTTCAGCACGTTCAATGCAATCATCAAACTCCCCACATCGAAATGCCTTTACCCGCTTAGATTTCTCTAAATTGTACCAATCCCTGGAAACCAAATACTAAACGTCACGATTAAGTGATGGATATTAAAAAAAAAATGATTAAGCACTACACCAAAAGATAATAAATAAATTAAGTGAATGTGTTTATAAGTAGATGAAAAGAATTTCATGATTGACAATTGCAGAGGCTGACAATGAAACATAACCAAATCTGAGATTCCTGAAGTGAGTATTGCATGGTAAGAGGGGCCAGCATGTATTACAACCCTAATGTATACATAAAAGTTGATATAAGGATAAAACCAGTTAGTATTAGTATGTATCAGTTTTGTTCATTTATTCTTGTGGAATGTAGAGAAAAGTTTCAGAATGTCTCAGTCTTTCAAGTAACAGAGACGTTCAACCCGAACGAGATAATGATCCTTGCTTTGGAATCCGATTGTACTTAATTATAGTCCTCAGCAGTCAAATCATTCTATGATCACAAAGGACATAATTTCCTCAATAATGCTGGACATTAGAATGTCTATACCCTCAAAGAATGCTATCCTAACACTAGCCAATTACTAATTAGCTCATTCACGTGCAACCCTGCCTACTCTTTGAACACATGCTAAAAAGGAGGGAATGTGAACCTAAAATATTGACGAAGCTTTCATTACGGCACACTATTCTGTTGAGATTTACCAAGACATGCTGTTTCGTACTCTATTTAATGTTCATTATCAAAAAAAAAAGAAAAAAAAAAGTAATCTATTTACTGTTGAAGCGAAAAACTTTGTACCTAAGTCAACATATTCACCCGCATTATTATGGCACGAAACTTTCAACCGCCTAACTGAATATATAACAATCCTAAAAAAAAATTTAAGTTTGAAAGATTGAAAATCACACTTCCTAAGTTAGTATCATACAATATACAAAGGAGGGAAACAAAATAACACGACAGTTAAGTATTCTAGCTATTAACTGATAACAAATTCATTGTCAAGTTAGGAACATGAAGCACAGATAAAAGAGAAAGGCTGGAAGAGCCGAAACTAATATAATAGATCCATTACTACCAGAAAAATAGAATATGTGAAAAACAATGACAGCATAAGCTTGATGTGGTCAAATGGACAAGCATTAATAATCCATGACATGAAAGAGGAGACAGGAGGCCTGATTTACAGATGCACGAAGACCTAAATGGGCAAATCATGGATGCAGTAATTGTCCTTATCTACAATTGATATATGATTCGAGTCATCTGACAGAAATTAGTGAATTCCTATTGGATGGTAGGCAAGTCTTGTGGAAAAAAAACCAAGGTATTCAAAGATGTTGAAGCAATCGATGAGCTCATAGCTGTTGGAGCAATTGAGACTACATTGTAGTAGATGTGTATGTGTTGTTGACTCTTTGATTTGATAAGCTTGGTTGGTCTAGTAATCACCCATTAACTACGTAAATTACAGTTTTTTTTTCAAAATTATGTATTAAACAGCAATAAATTCATAATTGAAGTAAAAGTTGTGAATTATTGATCTAGCTAAGTAATAAGTAAATTATACTCAACTTACGCCGAGTTAAGGTGTGGCCAAAACAACTGCCTTAATTACATCAACAGAGAATGGTTTTATTACTTGAGCAAATGTAGTATCATCCTAGGTTCTGATAATGCTATGCATTCAATCTCTTTTTTCTCGTTATTTCACTCTTATTTTTTCTCTTCCTCCTCGAATCCGAAGTTTTGACCAACCCAAAGTCCCAATGCATCTCTTTCATCTGTTAAGATCAACCACAATGTGTACATTTCAACTTATCCTCATCTTTCATACAACTTAAATCATCTTCAGTTCTTCACTGCTTTATGAGCTACAATGGAAATGGCAAAAGCAGATGCTTGGTATGATTGCACATCTACTCTACTCCCTCTATAACTGAGAGACAGGAGCACTTCCTCACTATAACTTAAAACTCGTATCAGCTCAAACTCCAAAGTCCAATGGTATAAACTTACCTTTGAACTCATCCGAAACACGGGTACCAGCCTTGGACAATCAAATGGAGGCAGAAAAAGCTTTTACACAAGGCTAAAGTTCTTTTCTTTCTTTTTTTTGATAAAGGCTAAAGTTCTTATAACCCAATGTTAAGCACACACCAACTATACAAACTGATGAACAGTTTGCTAGAGCTTTTTCATTGGTTGAACCAGCCTTATAAGATACGCACCAGCTGTAGAATCATCACAAAGCTGCAATATGCAGAACTCCTCCACTAGAATTTCTAAGGGCTTTTGATACATCAGAACTCAACATAAAATAATGAAAAATTTCCCATTCTAAGGCAGGTGAATTTGAAGGAACTGAGAAAGAAATCATATTGGACTCTCATTAAGAACATTTACACATATGATATATCAGCCCAACAACTCATATATATAAGCCCATAACCTCGTTCAAGAGCCGAAATCAAGTAGTCTCAGACCAAACATATTTCAACAGTCCTATGCAATACACACTTATTAAAGTGTGTAGAACCCATAAATGACATAAACCTTCATAAAAAGGCATAATACTAAAGTCCAGAGCCTCAGGCAGATGCCTAATAGGTGCAGCACCTAATAACCTTGAGTTCTGTATCATTTGAGTGAAAAATGCATATGAATTTGTCACCATGCCTTTTAGTCAAGCTTGTAATCCTCTTAACCAAGGGGAAGAAGATGAAAGATAATATGTTTAGTAGTTGCATTTGAGGTATTAGACACATTTGACAAACGACCAAAAACGGAAAACTGCTTTCATACTTTGTCCTAATAAATCCTATATCAGTTTCTCCATTCTTTCAAGAATCCAACAAAGCTGTTTTCTGGTATACTACAGTCTCAACATTGAAGAACCAAAAATACAAGTTCTGAACGATTTCTAATTGAGGAGCACATTGATGCAATCTTAACGAAGAATCCAACATTATTTTCATTTCTCTTTTTTTTCCCTATAGCTAGTATTAGTTCTTCAATTTCTTCAATCTTATTTGACAAACTTATATCTGCTGTTCTTTATGGACAAACTGGAGAATCTCCTGTTGAGAAAGTAAGAACCATTGACAACGTCGAATTTTCCAAGGTTTCGAATGCTTAAGAGAAATGTGATATATCTAGGAATAGGATGGGGTGAATTAAGGGAAATCATTTGGCTGAAAAATAGCATTTGATGTCGTAAAGATTAACATGAACAACGAGCCCCTCATGTAATTTACTAATCACTTTACTAAAACAGGGCAGTTTCAAAGTTTGATTAATCAATCACTGATTTTCACACTCTAGCAGGCAATCCATATGCTGAATGAATCTACAGATAAAAACAAATGTAAGAGAACTTACACGCTGGCATCTTCGCGACCGAGAAGCTTAACAGGGGTTCCAGATCTGGGTGACATTAGAGAAGCCGAAAGCTCGTTCGGACCCAGAATTCTCCCTGGCCACCATGATCCATTTCTACGCCTTACCCACACGATTGTACCCACGCTGCAATCAGCTTCACTCATCGATCCCTGCATCCCGTCCAATATCCCCATCTCTTTCTCTCTCTCTCTCTGTCTATCTCTATCTAACTATCTATCTATCTATTTCTGTAAAGGAAAATCCTAACTAACGAAAACCCAGAGAAGATAATCCAGTCTTTCAGTACAGTTATTTGGGAAAAATGAATCGGAGAAACAAATCATAACCTGACATGAATAGGAAGGAAGGGAGACCTGCTCAACCTCCTGCAAAGGAGAGAGGTCGCCACAGGATCGGATAAAATCGAGGTCTGGGGATTCTTCTGGTTTGTTTGAGAGTAGGGATTTCCATTCAAATCTTAGAGGATTTTACCATTGTTTTTGTTTTTTTTTTTTTTTCTAGGGTTTTGAAGATGTTTGTGTTGGTTTGATTGATGACGGTTTTCCGATTTGCAGAAGGGACACATGGATCAAAGGGTTTTCGCTGTCTGTGATTTTGAATAAACAGTTGGTCCTCTTTCTCTCTCTAAAATTCTCTCTCTTTCTCTCTCTTTCTCTCTCTAAACTCTCTCACTCCAGGACCAGAACCATGGTTTGGACCCCCACAGTGGGTAGTGGGCAGTGGGGTGTGGTTAGGTAATGGCTGTGGGGTTAGGTAACTTAGGTTGAAGGAGAAAAATCAGGTAGGACCCCACCCGTACTAGTACTAGTAATAAACCTCGTCGACGGCACGTACAATGTAGCGACCGACATTTTTTTGTTATTCATGAGAATCATGACGGCAAGTACTATGGAATCCCTCAATTTTTAGTGCAATAAGACTCAAATGGTAGTTAGAGGGAGGGGCAAACACTAAGGAACCGCTACCAAATTTTGAGGTCGCGATAAACCAAATGTTGGGTGATGAACCAAATGTTGGGCGATAAACCAAATGAAGGGCGACAAGGGGACTTGTGGGCGAAAAAAATTGGACGACAAAGGGACTGTCGCCCACAAGTCCCCTTGTCGCCCTTCATTTGGTTTATCGCCACTCATTGCCTTTTACTACCAAATGCAGCCAACACCCCTTCAACCATCTGTCGCCCAACAATCCTTATTTTGTCGCCCTCTAATTCCTTTGTCGCCCTGAATTATCTTTATCGATCCCTCTTTCCTTTATACTCAGCCTCAAATTTGAACATATTTGAGGCTGAAGGAAAAAAATTGAGGGTTATGTGTCACCTTAGTACTTGCTTATCCCTCAAACCTCTCCAATATAGAAGAAAGAGGCTCTCATAGCACTTGTTCTGACAAGTCCAATTTTAGACAAAGCGTAACCCGGTTAAGGGCTAACCTAGATATGGGCTGACCCTCGTTTTTGTTAGGGGATATTTATAGGTTTTACCATTTTAGTTGAACTCTACAAATAAAACAAAAACATCTTACCACCACCAACTCACCATGGCCACCACCTCGTTAAACCTAAAAAAAGTGCAAACAATACAATTATGTGGGATCATCAGATGGTTAATTTGTCGGATAATGTTATATGTACTTCTTGGATGATTTTGAGGACGACTCCTAAGATGAGATGGCAAGATCTGCTTTCTGTAAAGCTGTTTCAAACTCTTTAAAGTTGAAAGTAGATCTCGCCACCTCATCCTAAAAATCATCCTTAGAGTCGTCCAAAGAGTACAACATTATCCTAATTTGTCATCCAATACGTTGCATGTGGGACCATCAAATGTGGGTTTTTACTCTCTACATCAAACATGTTCTGATCAACGGTTTGGATTTTATCTTATTTAAAAAGTTTTGTTGACAACAAAGTGCCAGATAAACTCGAGTAATGCTATTTAATTGGACCGACCAAATGCAAGAAGCATTGATCCAAATTACTTTGGATAATGCTATTATTAATTAATATCGGATGTGCTATAGGGAACGGGCCCTCAATCCACCACTCATTGTGTGTTGTGGGGACCACACAAATCCTCAATCTGTATAAATAAACAGATTGTAAAACCGGTCCCAAAGGCATTTTCGTATTAATATTAGATATTAATATTAATTATTAATTATTAATATAAAGTTCACCACAATCCCATGCACCTATTTTTCTGAGATTTCATACAAGCCAATTTGCACACAAAAGACTTTTAAATTCTATGAAAAAAGTAAATCCATCAAAGTCATGGACTTTAAAGTCTATAACCAATAACACATGACTTTGCAAGACTCCATCAAAGTCTTGAACCAATAACACACGACTTTACAAGATTCTTTCAAAGTCTTGAACTAATAACACATGACTTTGCCAGACTCTCTTAAAGTCTTGAACCAATAACACTTGATTTCACAAGTCTATAAAAATAGTTGCACAAGTTAATTCACGTCTTAGGAGCTAGCTCTAGGTTGTTCTACGCCATGCACGTTTTTTTGGAAACAAGTATTAATTAAATTATTGCGTCTTTAGTTTCATATCTTATAGTTTACTATATTCAGCAAACTTATATTTATCCTAATAATCAATTTTTACAGTTTTACTGAATAGAAGTTGTTATATACTGTAGTGTTAATTTGTTAGGTTCATTTGATGCATCCTTTACTATGCAACAGATAATTTCCAAGAAAACATGTCATCAAAAATATTTTCTGATAGCGATCGAATTGGCTTTACTTTCCTCTGATGCCAGCTGCATATTTTTTCAATAACTTGTTATCCTTTTATTTTTCTTTTTGTTTTCCCTTTAGTTTGATCACTTGACAATTTCACATGACTCGTATATAGTTAGCATTTGATGACTGTTGGTCAATTAGTAAGTGTAACTAAAGAGGTAGGCTCTAGCCTAGCTAGTTTTTATGTTTCTTTTTTGGGCTAGTGAACTCTTGTGTTAAGTAGTAAAAGTTTGATATTTGATAATAAACTGGAATGACTCATCTTATTGTTGAGGTGCTAGATTATAGGATGTCTTAGAAAGCGTATATTAGGTGAATGCGGTCGAATGCATAAAGTAAGAAATAGTGTTTCAATTTGCCTCATTCTTTCAAATAACTAACTGAACTAACTACACTAAGATTTTCTAGTCATCCTTTTAGCTAAATTCATCAGGTTGTTCTTGTTGGAAAAATTCAGTTTTGACCAGCAATGTTTAAGCATGATTTTGAGTAGGACCCACATCTGATTTGTGAAAATAAGTCTTTGGATTGCGTTCTTCTCGTCGAGTAGTTGTTCGTAGTGTATTTATTTGCTCAAAACCGATTTCGGATGAATGAAAAATTGAACCTTTTATAACATTGTTAGAAATAGGACAAATCTTGTGTAAAAAGAATAGTCCCACATTGAAAAAATGTAAGAACTTTAAGAGCCTCTTATATACTTTGGTTGGTCTTTAGGTTTGGGCCCCAAGAGGCACCCACTTTTGTGAAAGGGGGAGGACCCAAGCAAAACCACGCGCGCGCCGCCCACCCATCCGACCGACCCGGGCGGGGCTGGGCTTGGTTTGGTTTGGTCACTTAGAGCTCGTCTTAAGCCTAGGTCCCTCATGCTTAAATTTTTTTTTCTTTTTGTTTCTGGGTTTATTTCCAACGGGTTTTTGGGGTATATTGAGTTTGTTCTTTTCATTTTAAGTCTTTTCGTTCAAATACATCTGTTTGGGCGAATGGGTGCTTGTGAACAGACTTTTTGGCTCTTCGTACAGTCACCAATTCTTCTATAAATAGTTGTCCAGAGTCAGCATTATTCATTCAATTTTTCGCATCAAGTGTTAGTGTTTG
Source organism: Macleaya cordata (assembly GCA_002174775.1). Taxonomy (NCBI): domain Eukaryota; kingdom Viridiplantae; phylum Streptophyta; class Magnoliopsida; order Ranunculales; family Papaveraceae; genus Macleaya; species Macleaya cordata. Next base: position 479,689 of record MVGT01001428.1, read on the forward strand.
TATAAGTCTGTGAGAGAGAAAACTCTGTATTATTTGGTTCGTAGCTTCATGTATATTGAAGTGTTGCAATAACAAGAAGATAAGATCGTTGAAATCCTGGGAGACAAACGCCATTACTCCATCAGCATCCGTATGGGGTGCTAATTGTCTTAAGGACATAGATTTTTTTTAGCCTCAGTCTACAATTGTTTTTCTTCTTCTAACCCTCTATTTTTCCTGTTTCGTTCTTTATATATATATCAGTTTCGTACTGCTATATTAGTACTGTGTTTACATCAGTGTTATATACTAATTATTTATTAGTACTCCGGTATTACAGTATACGTACATAATAACAATCTTAAGATAACTATCTTATTATTTAAGTATATTGACATAATATTTCTTCTGGTTATACAGATAGAAAAAATGGCTTCTGCGATTCAAAGTTCTACTCTTACTCATGTTAGCCCCGCAGAAAAACCAAAAAAATTTAGTGGTTTTGATTTCAAGAGATAGCAGAAAAAGATGTTGTTCTATCTCACAACTCTCAATCTTGCTAGGTTCCTGTACGAAGATTGCCTTTCTTTTTCTGAACAAGAGAAAGATGCGCAATATGTTGCTGCAGTTGAGGCTATTTCCTCTGCAAGAATTACATCCTAAACAGGTTGGACAATTCATTGTATAACGTTTATAGTCCAATTAAGTCTGCAAGAGAGTTGTGGGATTCCCTAGATAAGAAATATAAATCCGAAGATGCTGGTATGAAGAAATTCATAGTTGGCAGATTTTTAGATTTTAAAATGACTGATCATAAAACTGTTATGACCCAAGTTTCAGAATTTCAACTCATTCTTAATGAACTCGAGTCTGAAAAGATGGAGACTAATGAATCCTTTCAAGTGGCTACCATGATAGAGAAGTTACCTCCATATTGGAAGGACTTCAAAAACTACCTTAAGCACAAACGTAAGGAAATGGACCTTGATGATCTGATTTTGAAACTTAGAGTCGAAGAAGACAGTCATATTGCTGAAAAGAATTTTGAGAAACTAACTCATGAATCCAAGGCTAACATTGTCAAGGGAGGACAGAAAGTGGACAAGAAAAGAAAACATGTTGCTGGTCCACGCAAGAATCAAGGTTCCTTCAAGAAATTCAAGGGCAAATGCTACAACTGCAACAAATATGGGCATCGTGCTAAGGACTGCCTCAATAAGAATGGAAATGACAACTCCAAGAAAAAGAATTCTGAAGTAAACATGACTGAAGCTGAAAAACTGGCTGCTGACGTTTCAGATATGAACCTATCTGTTGTTGTTTCTGAAGTCAATCTGGTTGGCAATCCTCGAGAATGGTGGGTAGACACTGGTGCTACTCGCCACATTTGTGCAGACAAGAAGATGTTTATCTCCTATCATGTAGTTAATGGAGAACATCTATTTATGGGAAACTCATCAACTTCAAAGGTTGAAGGGCAAGGGAAGGTCGTACTGAAGATGACTTCAGGAAAGGAACTGACTCTCAACTATGTGCTACATGTTCCAGATATTCTCCAGAATCTGGTGTCAGGATCTCTGCTGTCTAAGAATGGTTTTAAATTAATTTTTGTTTCAGAAAAATTTGTGTTAACTAAGAATGGGATTTATGTAGGGAAAGGATATCTCAATGATAGACTCTTTAAAATGAATGTAATGACTGTAATCCCTACTATTAATAAAGTTAACAGTTCTGCTTATATGCTTGAATCGTTTAATGTTTGGCATGCAAGGTTAGGACATGTTAATTATAATTCTTTGAGAAGACTAATTAACATGGACTTATTACCTAATTTTGACATTGACTCAAATTCTAAATGTGAAGTTTGTGTAGAGCCAAAATTAGCTAGAACACTATTCCAATCAATTGATTGAAATACAGAACCACTTGAATTAATTTATAGTGATATTTGTGATTTAAAATTAGTTCAAACCAGAGGTGGTAAAAAGTATTTCATTACTTTTATAGATGATTGTACTAGGTACTGTCATGTATATTTGCTAAGAAGCAAAGATGAAGCAATAGAAATGTTTAAACATTACAAAATTGAGGTTAAAAACCAACTTAGCAAAAAGATAAAAGTTCTAAGAAGTGACAGAGGAGGGGAATATGAATCACCTTTTGCTGAGTTATGTTCTGAATTTGGAATAATTCATCAAACTACAGCTCCATATTCACCCCAACAAAATGGAGTCGCAGAACGTAAAAATCGTACTCTAAAAGAGATGATGAATGCATTATTATTAAGTTCTGGATTACCTCAGAACTTGTGGGGGGATGCATTACTAACTGCGAATCATATTTTGAATAAGTTACCTCACAAGAAAAAGGATAAAACACCCTATGAACTTTGGAAAGGAAGAAAGCCTTCCTACAGATATCTCAAAGTGTGGGGGTGTTTAGCCAAAGTAGCAGTTCCTATTCCTAAAAGGGTTAAAATAGGACCTAAAACTGTTGATTGTATTTTCATAGGATATGCAGAAAACAGTAGTGCATATCGGTTTCTTGTACACAAATCTGAAATCTCAGATATACATGTAAATACAATTATTGAATCAAGGAATGCTTCATTCTTTGAAAATTTATTTCCATGTAAAGAAAGACAAGGAAAAGATTCTCTTAAAAGAACTTACGATTCTGTTATATATAATGACAGAAATGATCAAGAAAATACAATTCAAGAAAATATAGAAAATGAACACCAAGTAAGACGAAGTAAGAGGGCTAAGACCTCTAAGTCTTTTGGTCCTGATTTTCTAACATTTTTATTAGAAAATGAGCCGCAGAATTTTAAAGAAGCAATGTCAACTCCAGAAGCTCCATTATGGAAAGAGGCTATTAAAAGTGAAATAGAATCCATAATGCAAAACCATACTTGGGAACTAGTGGATCTTCCACCAGGAAATAAACCTCTTGGTTGTAAATGGATTTTCAAAAGGAAAATGAAGCCAGATGGTTCCATTGACAAATACAAAGCCAGATTAGTGGCTAAAGGGTTCAGACAAAAGGAAGGATTAGATTACTTTGATACGTATTCACCAGTTACGAGAATAACATCAATTCGGATGTTAATCGCAATTGCAGCATTACATAATTTAGAAATTCATCAAATGGATGTTAAAACTGCTTTTCTAAATGGTGAGCTAGAAGAAGAAATCTATATGGAACAACCCGAAGGATTTGTAGCTTCTGGACAAGAAAAGAAAGTATGCAAGCTTGTTAAATCTTTATATGGTTTAAAGCAAGCACCGAAGCAATGGCATGAAAAATTTGACAATGTAATGATGTCAAATGGGTTTAAAATTAATGAATGTGATAAATGTGTTTATGCAAAAATCACAGAACATGGATATGTTATCGTATGTCTGTATGTAGATGACATGCTTATAATAGGTAGTAATAATAATGTTATTAAAGCTACAAAGAAAATGTTATCTAGTAATTTCGATATGAAAGATTTAGGTACTGCGGACGTCATATTGGGAATAAAAATTACTAGAACTTCAGATGGATTAATTCTGTCTCAATCACATTATGTTGAGAAAATTCTTGATAAATTTAGCAAGAATGATAACAACATATCAAAAACTCCTATAGATACAAACTTACATTTAATGAAAAATGTTGGCCAAGGCGTAGCACAGTTAGAATACGCACGAATTATAGGGAGTTTAATGTATGTCATGAATTGTACACGGCCTGACATAGCATACTCAGTCAATAAACTGAGTAGATATACGAGTAATCCAGGAAGGGACCATTGGAAAGCAATAGTCAAGGTTTTAAGATATTTAAGGTATACCAAAAACTATGGATTACATTTTACTAAATATCCAGCGGTATTAGAAGGATATAGTGATGCCAATTGGATTTCAGATTCAAAAGATTCAAAATCCACAAGTGGATATGTCTTTACAATTGGTGGAGCAGCCGTGTCATGGAAATCCTCAAAACAAACTTGTATAGCCAGATCAACCATGGAATCTGAATTTATAGCTTTAGATAAAGCTGGAGAAGAAGCAGAATGGCTTCGAAATTTTTTAGAGGATATTCCAATCTGGCCAAAACCTGTGCCTGCAATAAGTATACATTGTGACAGCCAATCTGCAATTGGTAGAGCACATAATAATATTTATAATGGTAAGTCTCGACATATACGTCGTAGACATAATACAGTTAAGCAATTGCTCTCTAATGGAATAATTACTATAGATTACATAAAATCTAAAGATAACCTTACAGATCCGTTTACTAAAGGTTTACCAAAAGAGAAAGTAGATAAATTATCGAGGGGAATGGGTTTAATACCTATAATCTAAGAGTTTTCATAATGGAAACCCAACCTAGTTGACTGGAGATCCCAAGATCTAGGTTCAAATGGACAACATAAATTATGTGAAATTTAAATGTAACACTGTTGAGTTTTAAAGTCTCCTACTCATTCCTATGGTATAAATGTGAAACAGTGTTTCCTATACTGTGAGTTAGGATAAGCAATGCTTTTAATGATTCCCATATCTTATTATACTAAGTGAAGTAAGATAGGTTACTTTTAATGGGAAATCACCTATATGTGAGTGAGAAATGTGGCCGCTTCTATGAGAATTATTGTAGCACCCCAATATTTTATTAGTGTATGAGATCTACACTTAACATAATTAAGTGTAGTAACCTAATATTTTTTATGGACTTGGGCATGAGTCTATGAGATTAGATGGTCTAACCCAATATTTGTGTGATGGACTTGAGCATAAACATGAATCTATAATTAAGTGGGCTAGGCCCATCTTTATTTTCTTTGGGTTAAAACAACCCAACATGTTATATATTATTTCTAAAATTCGTATTTATGTCTGTCAGTATACTTTGGACCCAGTTTTGGACATCTTATGCTCCGAATTGAGCTTGGGCTATTTCTAATGAAGTTGTAGCTCTTTGAATCTAGTTTTCAGAATGGTATGGCTTGTGATATTTGGACTTACGATCTGTGAGTTATGGTCATTACAGTAAACCGTGTACATATGGTTAGTTGTAGACTAACATTAAGGAATAATGTTTGTTCACTCAAAACTTTTGATTTAGACCACAAGATCATTTTGATTGATACATGTCTTCATATCATTAAACAAGGGGCATAAGTTACATCAAAGTTTTTGTACACAAAACCTTATCTATAAAAATTAGTTTTTGTTATTAAACATATATCACAACCACTAGCTAATAATGCATACACTACCATTACAACTCACCACCACTAGCTAATGATGGATGCACCATCACCTCTAGCTAATAATGCATACACTACCATTACAACTCATCACCTCTAGCTAATAATGGATGCACCACCACCACTAAATAATAATGGTTCCACTACCATTTTCCACCATCATAATTGAAAACCTTTTGGAAGCCTATATAAGGAGGCTTAAACCAAATGAAAATGAGTACCTTAAAGAAGTTTTCTCCATTTTTATTCCATCTTCTAAACCATTCAACATCAAGCTTATTTACTTCTTCAAACTTTAAACCTTATTTTTCCACCATTAAACCTATACAAAAAGAAGGGTGTTTCAACTAGAAGAGGTTTTTTTTCAACATCAAAAGAGGAGATTTTCAATTTGAAGAAGAGGTATTTTTCAACATCAAAAGAGGAGTTTTCATACTAGTATTGGAAGCAAATCAAGGTAGGGATCGAAACCCTAGTATAAAACCTATGTTCTTGATTATATTGTTTTTGAACAAATCATGTAGGTAAGAAAATCTATCATCTTTGTTTATTAGATCATGAAATCTATTTAAAATTGTATTTTATGATGGAATAGTGTGGTGATTTGAGATCTAATGCAAGATAAAATGTGGTGAATATGAAAGTGAGATGATTTAATAAAATCAATGGTCAGTAAGCCCTAATGGCTTTCCACGAAAATGTGGTTCCCGCGGAAGACGATTCTTGACAATCGTGGTTGGCTCACCGGAACAAGCCCTGACTGGTAAGATTAATTAAAAACATTAATCTGATATTTGTGACACTTTTTACATAAATAAAAACGTGGCTAAAAGGCCCTGAAAAACACAAACAGCAAAGGTTTTGTGAATTTTTCGTAACACAACAGAGTTTTTAGCAACACTTTTAACTGAAAAATGTGGTTTCTGCTGTTGCATATATTTTATTGCATTTTAAAATGTGTTTCCTCATTCATACATATTTGAATCTATTATTTTTGGTTAGTTTCCTACTGAGCTTGCTCACCCCGATAATTTTCCCCCCACAGAGTTCGAGGAGGGTGTTGTAGCCTAGATCGTGAATTTGACGATCGTGGAAAGACTTACTTTCTAGTATAATTTACAGGTGTGCTTAATTTGTTTGATCACACTACTTTATATATTATATCACAAGGATTATGGGATGCTTTAAGTTTTATTTTGGTTTGGAGAATGGTTTTATATGTTGGAAGTGTAATTTTTCAAGTTTGGTTTTGAACTCAAAATCTGATAGTACTGCGATATTTGAATTGTTTCTCTTAATTCTGAGATCGGAATGATGTTCCGTCAGTTGGATTATTTTCATAATAAACTCTGTTATTATCTTAAAATTTCATAATTTTTAGATTATTTTCAGTACAGATAGACCCAGTTATGGTCGATATTACAGTATGTTATGTTTTCCAAATTGAAAAACTTTCTGCTGTGATATTTTAGATCTATTTGTCTATTTTCATTTAGTCTTAGAATGACTTAAAAATAATTTAATAGGAATTATTTATGTACAAAAAAATAGACCTGATGCAGATTCTGGACATATTACTATATGTCTAAAATATCTATTAGTTTGCATAAACCTTTTGATTTACTTTATTCAAACTTAGTTAATCATGAATTAACTTTTAACTACTCTTTTGAGTTAATTTTGTTGACCTATTATGGTTAGATTTTATGGAACAAAGAATTACCAATCTTTGTTCTTACAATGTATATAATCATGTATCCTTCTAATACTCTTCTTTTCAAGTTTAATGATCTGAGTTGGATTATAAGATTTGAAAAGTGGGTTGTTACAATTATAAAGGCTATATTATCTAAAAGTACTCATGAATACCAGGAGTTGTTTAGGGCCAAAATGAACACAATCGTAAGAAAAAGATGTTCGAAAGAAACAGTGTGAGCTCTATTGTCTTGGTTTACTCTATATAGCTGAACAGTTCAAGACCTATGTTCACTGATCAGCTAGTAAATCCGATAGTAACTCACTAAGGAATGTTCAAAGTCACAAGCTACCTCTCCTAATGCTGTAACTTTCATTGTTTACTATCTCTATTATTTGCATCTTCATATTGCATTTGTTTAGTCAATTTCCATTCACTACCACCATCGCAGTGGGAGAAGAGTCAGAAAAGAGAAATAGATGAAAGAGAGGGGGATAAAAAAAGCCTGGAGATTTTTTTCCAGATTAAAGAGAGGGTGAAAGAGAGAGAGGACAGTGAGATCAGAAAAAATCTCTAGGGTAGAAAGAGATCAGAGCGGGGGGAGATCAAGGAGAAAGGAAGGAGAGATCGGGAGGCTAGATAATTGGGGGAGGGGGTGGAGAGAGATAGAGATTGGTGGTGGAAAGGTTGATTTGGAAGTATTTTCTAGATCCGAAAAAAAAAATTCAGACTTACAAAGAGATTAGAGAGAGATAGAAGAGAGAAATGGGGGTTGGGGGAGAGAGATGAGAGGCTAGAAAGGATGGAGAGAGAGAGATTGGTGGCTGCTTCAATTGGGTTTACATCAAGACTTTCTGCTGAAACAGGGGCGTTGTATTTAGCTTTAACCCATATTATACCTCGAGAGATTGATAACATTTGGATACAAAGTGATTCTACTTAGCTAGTTGGTTTCATTAACATCGCAACAAATCCTCCTCCATATTTACAGGGTATGGTTTTTGATATCCAGACTAACATTTCAACTCCTGTAGAGTCACTCATATTCACAAAGAAGGAAACCAATCTGCTGACTTGTTAGCAAATACAACAGTTGATCTTTTGGAAGCCTATGGTGTTGAAGCTAGTTTCTTGATCTGGAAAAATATTTGCCCAGTTTTTTTGAAAAATGTTGCAATATGGGATAATTTCAACTCTTGTAACTTGCATTATGTGCGCCTTCTTATTTAATAAATAGTTCATTACCAAAAAAAATAACAGATCAGTAGATTGATTCTCCATGTAAAATGTGTACTATTTTATTGGGTTGCGGGGAACGACTGCATTTCGGGTAAAATTTAATCTACTTTCTAAAAGAAAAGAAAAAACAAATTTAATTGTATCTCTCATACAATTTACTTTATCTTAAAATTTTAGGAGAAACTTAGAAGTTCAAGTTATGCGATTAAACCCAAATTTGTTAATTTTTTCTTAAGCAAATTGTCTTTA
>MVGT01001428.1:488238-498880 GCA_002174775.1 Macleaya cordata
TGACCATCCAATTGGTCAAATTTGTATCATGTGCCGGTCACGTGACGTAAAAAAAGATTCAAATACCCTCCTATCTTACTAACCTAACCCCACCCAAAACCTTAGGTTAAATAAATATGTGGCAGCATCCTAACGAGCCACAAATTAACGGCCACGATTGAAACCTAATTAAACCTAATGGCTGGCTGGTCGGGAAAGAGAAGCACCATTCTCTTCATGTAAACTGACCTCTTCATATTCGATGGAAGGTACCCCTGCCATATTGCAGTGAAGATCGAAGAGTAGAAAAAGCTGAAGTGAAGATCGCACAAATAAATCTCGTCATATGATGAAGCTTGGAACTATGAGGTTGAATTTCTTAACAGAATAGACTTTTCTTCTTCATATATACTCCTTCTTCAACACCCCACTAACACCACCGGCCAAAAAAAAACCCTACGACATTAACAAGAGTTGCAGAGCATAAATTTTGGGAGTACATAATCGGGAGATGCGTAATTGTGTTTAGGGATCTGATTAATTTTTCTCCTTCAAAGTTAAAAGATTTTTAGATCTTTGTTATGAAATTTTGCTTCTTTAACATCAAAGTATTCCCAGATTTCTTTCTTCTCTAATATAGAATTCAGAATAATTCTAAAAAAAAAGAAAAAGAAAAAGAAAAGAAACCAAATACGAATTTTTTATCCGAATTCATCAATAACCATAGCCCCATTCCAAAGAAGATCAATAATCAAAGCTACTTGAGGATAAATTCAGCAAACCCTAAATTTTATCCAAATTCATCATTAATCAAATCCAAATAAGGATAAGATCAACATACTTGTAATCAGAATTCACGGTAGGTGAGGCAGAACGTTTCCTTCCCAACTCCATTATCAGAAATCTAAGAAATGCAACTGGGCAATTGAGCCTTCATTGAATTACAAAAGAATCATGAAACCCCTCAATAGGCCATTAACCTTTCAAATTGATTAATCTCAACCTCGATTTCTTCGATCTCGATATCGATCTTTCTATCAGATTTAGAAATGTAACATTGATTGGGAGCTAATAAATCAAGAAAGGTAACTAAATCCAAACATATCACTAACTATTTTCTACAGTACGATTCAATATAAAACTCCCAAATTGGCACGAAGTTCGATAAAAATTGAGCTCAAAATTTTAACATCAAGAATAGATCAAAGTTCTGTAGAAGATAAGCTTTCGATAGAAATGAGTAAGTACGGTTGAGGATGTAATAGAGACAGAGATTGGAGTTGATAGACCAGTTAGGGTTAGGGAGTTGCAGAGAATGAAGAAGAGAATGTTCTTCCCCTTTCCCTGAATTTTCTTCTAATCTGAGCCGTTAGAAAAATGGTATCTTGGATGAAGGACATGTGTCCCATTAACCTAACCATTTCATTTGGGTTGGGTTACTTGAAAGTTATGGGCATCTGAGTCTTTTTTTACGTCACATGACCGGCACATGATACGAATTTGGCCAATTGGATGGTCAAGTGATGGAAATGATAACAGTGGGGGGCTAAGTGATTTTTTGAAAGTTTTGGGGGGTTAAGTGATTTTTCAATTAGCAATTGGGGGCGTAAAGACAATTTGCTCTTTTCTCTTATTTCCTTGTATCTCTCATACAATTTACTTAAGCTTAAAAATTGGGTAAAATTTAATCTACTTTCTAAAAGAAAAGAAAAAAAAATCGTTAAAGACCGTTCATTTCGAGTATTATTAGTTTATGGATTTCGACAAATGAATTATAGTAATTCATTTCTGAAATTTGGTCGTTTGAAGTTAATTGTTGATTCAATAATTGAATTATTATTCACTTCACTGTAGGAATTACAAAACACTTTTAGATAAAATAAATAAAATAACCTCAAATTCTTGAAAATCAGTTTAGTTCAAAAAAATTTATAATTAAATTCTTCATTTTCTTTTAAATTTAATTTTTATTATTTTTTGAAAAAAATAAAATAAAAATAAAAAAGTTTTACCAGTGGTATAAAATGTAATTTTTAGTCACCCATTAGCTTTTATAAGAACACAAACAATAACAAAGGAAACTTCTTAGGGTTGTTTATTTTAGGGCACGAGGAGAAAAAAAGTGTTCTCAGAAAAAAAAAAAAAAAAAGTCAATCAATTATGACTTCACAAATTGGTCCTGTCACTAATAAAACTTCATTTTTTATCTTAATCTCAACCGTCCACTTAATCTGATTGCATGTTATCACCTTTTACTAGATAGAGAAATGTTTAATGGCCTTTATTTTGCCAATTAAATCCCAAATCAAACCCTTAAATACACGCTTTCTTTCTGCATCTTGAATTCATAAGGCCGCTTTAAATTGGACAACGGAAGTCCTTAGTAATGTCGCTTGAAATTTATCTATAAATAACCATTCAGTTCGTTCTCTCACTAGAGCAACATAACATTTTTAATTTTTAAAATACATATATTCACTCTCTGCCACTTGTATAACTTTTCATGATTAAAAGTTACCATGTATAAGAAAAGGGAGAATTCAACAAAAAAGAAGATTAATAATATTGGGCATCCTAGTAAACACTAGGAGCCATCATAGCAAATTTTGGTACTATGAGCCATCCTAACTAGGGATTTTAAGTTTTATACCCCACTCAAAATACACCCCAACCTATAACCATCACCAACTCCAATCTCCACCACCACCACCACCGTCCCTGACCCAAAAAGAAAACCCTCCACTGCCTCCACCACCATCACCATCACCATCACCATCACCCCACTCTACCATCACCGTCGCTATTGCCATCGCAGTGGGAGAAGACTCAAAAGAGAGAGAGATGAGAGGGGTGTATATAAAGAGCCTGCAAATTTTTTTTCCAGATCAGAATGAGGGGGGAAAGAGAGTAGAGTGATATCAGGAAAAAAAAACTTCAGGGTTGAAAGAGATCAGAGAGAGGGGAGAGAGAAGATCAAAATGCTAGACGATAGAGGGGCAGAGAGAGATCGATGGTGGGAAGGTCGATTTAGAAGTTTTTTTTTCACATCTAGAAACAGATCAGAGAGAGATGGGGGAGGGAGATGAGAGGCTAGAGAGGATGGACAGAGAGACGAGAGAGAGAGAGAGGTCTAGTTTTTTAAGCCGATTTTAGTGGCGGCGGCAACTGCGGCGACGGTGGAGTATGGAGATGGTGATTTGGTAGGGGTGTGGTGGGTTGTTTAAAAAATATTATTTTATTATGAAAAATTAGGATGGCTTATAATGTTTACTAGGATGCCTAATATCATCAGTCAAAAAAGAAATGCATTGTCCAAAATAAACACCATACCAAAAAAGAAAAAGAAGGCAATTGCCAAAACTAAACACCGTACAAAAAAAGAAAAGAAAAATAGGAACCACATTAATAATGCAAAATTGTAATTTTTTGTGCTTAACCAAAAATAAAGGAGGGATCTTTACCCAATTGCGTAAAAAAGTAACAGATCAGTAGATTGATTCTCCGTGTAAAATGTGTACTATTTTATTGGGTTGCGGCGAAGGCGGCTGCATTTTGAAGATATGATTGTTTCATTAGGAGAAACTTAGATATTCAAGTTATAGCCAAATTTGTTGGTTTTCTCATATTTCCTTATATCTCTTATACAATTTACTTTTGCAAAACAATCGAGCAAATTTAATCTACTTTTTAAAAGAAAAGAAAAACAAAAAATTGTTAAAGATCGTTCATTTCGGGTATTATTGGTATATGGATTTCGATAATTGAATTACATGAAAATCGCTCTTTTAAAGTTGTTGATTCAGTAATTGAATTATTATTCACTTCACTATAAGAATTAGAAAACACTTTTAGATAAAATAACTAAAACACCCTCGAATTCTTGAAAATCAGTTTGGTTCAAATAATTTATAATTAAATTCTTTTTTACTTTTTTAAAATTAAATTTTATTATTTTTTGAAAAAAAGAAAATAAAAAGAAAAGCAAACTTTTACCAGTGGTATAAAATGTAATTTTTAGTCACCCACGAGCTTTTATAAAAACACAACCAATAAAAAAGGAAACTTCTCAGGGCTGTTTATTTCAGGGCAGGCCACAAGGAGAAAGAAAAGTGTTGTCAGAAAAAAAAAAAAAAAAAAAAATCAATCATTTATGATTTCACAAATTGATCCTATCACTGATAAAACTTCTTTTTTTATCTTTAATCTCAACCGTCCACTTAATCTGTTTGCTTGTTATCAACTCTTGAGATGGAGAAATGTTTAATAGCCTTAATTTTCCCAATTAAATCCCAAATCAAACCCTTAAAAGTTTTACCAAGTATAGATACACAATTTCTTTCTGAATCTTGAATTCACAAGGCCGCTTTAAATTTGACAACAGAAGTCCTTGGTAATTTCACCTGAAATTAATCTATAAATAACCCTTCAGTTCTCTCACTAAAGCAACAAATCTCAGATAGACATGGCTCAACTTCTCTATCTTTTTCTCTTTCTCTCTCTTATTTTCCAACCCTTAAAAATTCCTAGTTCAGTCGGTCCTTCTCTTGAGTTTTTTATCTCAAGAAGAAGAAGAAGGTATAGTTTAAAGAAGAAGTTCAAAATTATCGGATTGATGATCTACCAGAGTATTTTTTCATCCAATGGAGACTCAGGTCCACTTGCCCTTCAACTTGACTCGAGGTATGATTTTCTAGATTGATTCAACCCAAGTTGTCTGACGAGTGAAATTTTGGATAGATTTAGATGATGGGTTTTTCTATTTTAATAACATTTTTGTTGGATTCCGAAAGTAGTCCATTTTCTCACTACCAAAAAAATGATTTTGACGACACAGATAATACCATATTTTTTTTCATAAAACTGTGGTCATTTCTGAGTTTGTGTTTCCCTGTTTTTGTAATTACTTCTTGATCTCTTCTTTACTATAATTGCTTGCAGTTAATGTTCTATATTTTTTTTTTTTTGTTTAGATATCAAACTCATTGGACCAATGCTTTGGTCTTTTTCTGGTTCAATGCATTAATCAAATGAGTTAAAAATTCTAATCCATAATTTTTTAAATGTTAAAGCTCTCATCTTTGTACGTACTGGGAATTAGTAACAGACACTTCAAATTAAGGCCATTAATTTGAAGATCTTGTAGGAGGATGGTGAGACAAAATACACTGTTTGTAATTGGTTTCCTTTGAATGGTTAGCCACTTTGGCTAATCCAGTTGTACTTCCCTTGGTACTATCGCAGTCTTGTCTAGTTTTAGATCTTCTCATTAGTTTCCTTATCCTATTGTACTTTATTTATTCTCGCGTTCGACTCAAATATAGGACTAATTAATATTTTTTAAGAATCTTCTCTTTTGGTGATGTTAGAGATTACAACACCCTAAACCATATTAGTTTGACATCTTTTCANAGATATCAAACTCAATGGACCAATGCTTTAGTCTTTTTCTGGTTCAATATAATCAAACCATTATAGTGAGTTAAAACTTCTAATCCAAATTTTTTGAAGGTGATAGTAATTGAAATGAAATGGATGCATGGTTCAAATTGCTCTTCAATTTTGTAGGCAGTTTGGAATGAGGTCAATGACATGAGTTTTCATAAATACAGTAATAAATTGATTTTAAATGTTAAAGCTCTCATCTTTGTACGTATACACTGGCTAATCCAGTTGTACTTTCCCTTGGTGCTATCGCAGTCTTGTTTTGAAAACACAATCTTAACTTTTTCCAAAAGAAAGTAAAAAATTTTCTTCAGCTACTGGTTATCCTCAAATCTGCATGTGGATGCAGATGTGTTTATATAATGTTTTGAACTTATAGCTATGTGGATGGTGATTTTGTTTTCGACTCAAATATAGGACTAATATTGTTATGGTTGTACATCTTCTATTTTTGAAGAATCTTCTCTTTTGGTGATGTTAGAGATTACAACACCCTAAACCATATTAGTTTGACATCTTTTCATTCATTTACGTTGAGATAATTAAGATGAACATAAGTCTTCCTATTTACCAACTTTTTCAGTGGTCCTAAACACCTTAATGTTTTTTGTTTTTTTTTTTTGTTTTTAATTATTGCAAGGATTGTTCTCCTGGCTGTAAATCAAATTATTGTGTCTTTAATCGTATATGTTCTTGTAGACATTAATGTTGAGCTAAATCTCATATCTATTTACTTATCAGTTTCATATAGTTATTTTACGGGATAGTAGTTGATTTAATGAAATATATAGAATAATTGCTTGATGATATAGGTTGCTTCTTTTACTAATAATAACCATCTTAATTAGGTTGTCAATAATCGCATCTACGACAATTCCATATTTTTATTTTTATTTTTTGAGACGATTAGATTGGATTTTATTAAAGACATCCTTTTTCGATGATAAATTGGCTTTACTATTCTCTATAACATTTACCTTTTTTGGAATTTAATTCTAATAATTCCTTTACAACTTAATCTGAAGTTCTTCGAGCATGGAAAAGTGGATTGAAGGCTGTGATTTAAGGCAAATGAGAATTCACAGCCACACGTGAATCACCAACCACATGCGTATACAAATTTGGCAAACAGAACGGCAAATGCAGGTAATTCTATAAATGAACATTTACCATACTCCCTCTTAGTACTCTATTTCATTGTTATCGGCTCATTGGTTAATGTTGTTCTATGTTTTTCTTGTAGCATCGGCAACAACAGAACTTTAAAAGAATCTCATGACGATCTAGAACTTTGAAATTTTTTAACTGTTGGTTTAAGGAAGGATTTCGTCAGGGGCAAAATAAAGAGATGATCTGTTTGCTAATGCTTTGATGCGGGCGAAGTGGTGGTGCTTCTAAAACAAAAGAAGGGGAGGTATCGGATCATCGAGTTACCAGACACAGCCTTACTTGAGGAAGCATCCAAAAGAATGTGCCAAAATGATAGAGGTCCAAAAGCTTACAATTGATGAGCATATAGAAAAAATGACAACTGCATGATGCCTTTGTGCTCAAGTCTGTTAAAAAATTGCTTGATGTAATCGAGTCACTGTTGTGACCCTATTGGGTGCTAGATCATAAATAAAACTATACCAAGCACTATATACATTTAAAGATTAGTTTGAATACTAATTATACACCTTCCTCAGTCATATTGTAAATGCGTAATGCATTTTTTTCATATTAAATTGAAACATAAATTTTGGGTAGAAAAAATTAAATTCAGACATTAATCATTTCATACCAGAAGATTGAAATATTATATCACTGGTTGGGCATAGTACATTTTACACTGGCCAGTGATATGCGAGTTAGGGCTGTAATTCTTGTGGGAATTATCTTATCACTGTGTAGATCAGATCAACCTCACAACACCCCTTAAAAGGGTTTATAAAGTTTAATGGTGTCTTGGATGCAGAATTTTGAGGACGAATTTGAAGGAGGAATACACCATCAGTCCACCACACACGCAGATTCCCACATGTTACGCACCCGTACACCAAGAAGTAAGATCTCCTTGCCTTTTTTATTTCAAGCTACGCCTTTCTTAGCCAGTCTACAAGTCAGAGATGGAGCTTAGTCACTCGCGGTATACCCAATTTTTGGATAAGCTTTTAGTGCCATCATACATAATGATCTTGACCCATTTATCGCAAGTAAGAACTTGTGGAGGAATTTTAGTTTAGGGTCATATTGTTTCTTCCTGAGACACAAGATTTTGACAAAGGGTTTATACACTTCACATTCACTATTAGATGCCATCATCAAACGATTAACAACCCACATATGTGTCCTTTTAATTTAGGAGTCGTTCCTTAAATTTGGGAAGTAATTAATAAAAGTCTAAGTCCTACGGTTTAGTTGGACTAACTGTATATCTATGTGACTATGGTTAAGGATCATACAGTTACCTAATAAAAATTATTGAGGCAATAGCAACAGTCTCTAAATAAGGAGATTGACTTTTTCGATTCTTAAAGTGCAGAATTAAGAAGAAGAATCAAATATTTCAATCTCACAACAAATAAGAAATTATACACAAGTGATTTTGTTTATGAGGAAACCCTAACTGAAAAAACCCTGGGACTAGTCCACAAATAATCCACTAAAGTTAATGAAAACTTACAAACCGATTTATAACTTAATGGATACGATTTATGACTCCTACGCTCTAATTAACTACGGTGTAAAGTTCTTCTACAAATTTGAACTCTACGAATTCGCTTCTTAGTAAATTATAATGTGTCTCCAACTTGAACTCTACAAGTTCTGCATCTTGAACTACTAGTCAACTCCTCGAGTATATCACCACAAGCTTGACACTTCAAGCTCAACCACCGAAAATCCACCGGTATACAAAACAAAGTTTTTGGTTTAAAATAGGAATGATTGAACCAAGTTTAACAAGCTTGGAAGCTAAGGGTTTAGAGTTGAAACCCTGCAAGAACTTGTTGAGGTATGGGGTGAATGGTTGATTAAACATTGAAGGTTCAACCCCTATTTATAATGGAATATATGTCTAGCCTAATCCTAGAATAATCTAATATTTTCTAGGTTTAATGGTAGACACCATTAATAGAGATGAGAGGTGATTCCATTGATCCTTTCATTCCAGTAGGAGTGTTTCCCACGCACCAATAATCCCCCTAAAATAAGCTAAAGTGGAAATATGCAAAAAGGTAAAAGGAATTACTTTACAGCTCACGCACATAGTTAAAATTTTAATTGACAGTCAATTTGGTTTGTTTAATAATATATATGTCATGCATGATAAAGCAGTGACACTTTTGACATTGAATGATGTAATAATTTGAACAAAATATATTAAAGCTAAATGTTTGAAGATATAGTTTAGATTGATGACTTGGGAGCTCATTGTAGCAGAAAATGTTGAGCAAAATATCATATTTATTTACTTCTCGATGTTGTAATAATTTTATTGGATGGAAACTAATTTTACATAATAGAATAGTTACTTGATGATATGGGTGGTTTCTTTTCACCTGAAAACCATCGTAGTTAAGTTTTTATAGATCCATTTATTTAGCTAAATGTTAGAAAGAGATGTGTCATCTATAAAATTTCCATAATGAATTAGCTTTACTTTAGTTATGGTCCTATTCCTTGTTAGACCCAGAGTCAAATGCTTGTAACTTATCTTTATTAGGAAAAGAACTGTGTTAGCTTGATATTCCATTAATGCATTGATCCAAATAGAGAACATAATTTCCTAAATTTAGTTTAATTTATGTTCCGTCATGGATTCACTTTGTGAATACCATGTTTAAGATTCGAGAAATATCACGCAAAACTTTTCGTCCTTTCTGTTCGTCAATTCCTTGTTTTCTTTTCTTCTTCTTTTTGGTTTTGAATAGGGGATTTTCCCAGTCATAGAGAACTTTAATCTAGGTTTATGATCTTTTATTAATTAGGCTATGTGTATATATATTTGAAGATGTTATTTAGGATTTTATATTAGGAGTTGAATGTAAGTCGAAATTTGCATCTTCTACTTGATTTTTTGGCCAATTTAATTGTGATTAGGTTTATTGGTGGTGATGAAATTGGATGATCTTTTACAAAGGGATTCTACGAAGGTTGAACTCCAGATGAACTCTAGAGAGCTTGGAAAAGGCTGCAGCTACATGATAGAGGTCTAAGAGTAGGATTAGTTTGTGCTCAAGTCTGTAGAATAATTGGTTGATGTACTTCATAGCTTATACTGATTTTATTTTTTTTCTATTTCACATTTTTTTATTGTAATGCAGTAGCAGAGATATAACTTATATTAATGCATAAAATTTTCCACTTGCTTTTATTGCATTTGCATCTTGGCTAAATACAATTTTCTTACATTGGCCTTAAAGGTTCAATTTCAGCAACTTTGACAATCACTTGATAATTAATCAACTTTATCTGATTGAAATTACTGGCCATCAAGGTCAAGAGTTATAATCAACTTTACCACTTATTCCTAAAAAACTAATTATATGAATGACAATGAACGATGTCACGTCGAACCAACTTTTCTCTCAGAAACAGATCAATAGATTGGTTCTTGACGCCGTAAAATCTCTTCTATTTGGAAAGGTATATAAATCTCCAAAATAAGATGGTTAGTTGTGAGAAAAAAAAATTGCAGCATCAAATTACAATTTACATAGGGAAATTAAGTTACAAGTTTTTTTTTAAAAAACTAGCATTGAAGTCTCGTTTTGAAAATTGTGAAAAATGCTTTCTAAAAATATAAACTATGTCAATATAGATTTCTAGATTAAAAGTAATAAAATTTTTAATTTTTAAAATATATATATATATATATCCACTATCTACTACATGTACGACTTGTCATGATTAAAAATGGGGAATTCATTAAAAAAAAAACTGATGATATTGGGCATCCTAGTAAACATTGTGAGCCATCATAGCAATTTTTGATACTTTAAGCCATCCTAACTAGGGTTTTTAAGTTTTATACCCCACCCTACAACCATCACTAACTTTAATCTCCACCACTACCACCATCGCAGTGGGAGAAGAGTCAGAAAAGAGAAACAGATGAAAGAGAGGGTGATAAAGAAAGCCTGGAAATTTTTTTTCCAGATTAAAGAGAGGGTGAGAGAGAGAGAGGACAGTGAGATCAGAAAAAATATCCAAGGTAAAAAGAGATCAGAGCGGTGGC
>MVGT01001428.1:516831-530546 GCA_002174775.1 Macleaya cordata
TTTTTATGAGTAAATTTTAATTTTTAATTTTAATTTTTAAGTTTTAGTTAGTAATTTAATCTTTTAACTAATAAATTTGACAAATTTTAATTTATCTAATGAGTTTTAAGTTTAAAATAATAATTAATGAGTAATAAATGGTTTTTAAATTTTTAAAATTTTAGTTAGAGTTAACCCGCCAACCCGTTAGGGTCAACCCGCCTAGGGTTAGGGTTTGGAAAACTGACCCGTTTATTAAACGAGTCAGGGTTAGGGTTGAGCAATCTTGACCCGTTAACCCGCCAACCCGGCTAGGGTTGACCCTAACCCTAACCCGTTGCCAGGTCTAAACTCCACAGACACACAATATTGTCTCTACTTTTTCCACCCCTCTGGATCCCCCCAGGATATAGGATTTTGTCCTTGATAGGAGCGTAGAAAGCTCCCCCAAGAGGCCTCGGCACAGTATCGTAACCTCATAGCCCAGGCTTTGGATACTTTCCTAGGCGATGTTGGACTAATACTCCTTCCACCCCCTATAGGATGAGCCGTCCTTGGCTTTGATACCACAATTGTAATGCCCCGCTCATACGTGTACCAATATTGTCCTTGCTTTTTCCACCCAATGGGGTACAGGGTTTGGGCTCACCTAAAAACAAAACCCTGTACCCCGGGGGGTGGAAAAAGCAGGAAAAATTTTGGTACGTGTGTGAGTGGGGCGTGACAATTATGGTATCAGAACTGAGGAGCGCTCATCCTATGGGGTGGTAGGAGGAGGTATTAGTCCCACATCGTCTAGGAGAGTGTCCAGAGCCTGGGCTATGAGGTTACGATACTGTCTTACATTGTGCCGATGCCTTTTAGGTGAGCTCTCTGGGGTCACCTAAGAATAAAATCCTGTACCTCGGAGGGATGGAAAAAGCAGGGATAATATTGGTACACGTGTGAGCAGGGCGTGACATAACCTAACTTAAGTATCAAGTAAAATAGGATTAATTATTGAGAGGGAGAACTAAAATCCCATTTTTTATCTTTTTTTGGGTGAAAATACCATTTATAAAATGGCTCAAAAGCCCTCAAAACCCTAAAAAATTATTCCAAAGGTATATACTACCTTTAAGGGCATTTTAAACCTATAAAAATACTTAAAAAGTCATTTTTTGTGCTAAAAAATACACCTAGCTAAAAATTTAGTGCGGATTTTGCTTAAATTATGTTTGTTTTTTTTGGGCTTAGACTATTTTTAGCTTTGGTTTGGGCTCTCTCTCTTCTTGGATTTATTGAACGATGGGTTTGAATATGAGCCTAAATAAGCTTTTTCTTAAGTTTAACTTTGGGCCTAAGTAAGCTTCACTTGTTACGAACATTTTGTGGGTTAATTTTTTAAAAGTATTATGCACAATTTCTTAGGCGATCCTTTTGGCACATAGGTCTACAAAAATGGAGTTTCAATGGAACTTAGTGGGGACCACTAACCTTCTTCCCCATCAAACGAGGGTGGCCCCTCGCTTAAACCACTCATAGTTTTTTTTTTGGGTACTGGATGATGATTCATCAGCGTCCATACCTGCAAAATAGTTAGTTTCCACAGAATATAAAAACAAATCATGACCCTCAATTGGTCGAATTAACTTCGTAGGAATAAAAATTGTCTCTTTATGAATCACACGAGTAAAAGACATACTTGCATCCTGATTTACCTGTTCTTTTTTGATTTCCTCCTCCGAAGATATGTTATGAACAATTTCTCAATGCCTTCATAAATTCCTTAATCTAACTCTTCTTCCCTTTTTAGATCAGAAGTTACCATCAATATTCGCTAAACAATGGGTTCTTTAAAAGTTGTATATGGATGTGAATCTCTTTTTTGAATGAAATATCCATTCAAGAGCGGTTGGCGGCTCCAATCTAATCCAGTTACTTCCCTTGTCAATCCCTTTTTTGTTACTATTGCCTTCCATCTTTTCTACTGATAAATCCTGACCAGCTCAGCTTCCGTTAGTTGGTACCCCAGAGTAAATTGTACCTCGTGTGCTGCCTTCTCTCCCGAAATTGGTTCGATCAGTTTGTTACTTCGTAGGCCAAATCCCATGCTTGGAAAAAACTTAAATTTCTTTAAATAATGCCTAACTTTTGTGTGGCCATTATTAAACCAACTTGGAAGCTTTTCCATTGATAGTGGCATACATACCACGAGGTTTACCAACTCTTCTTTTAAATTTTTCTTTACCTGATCAGATTCAATAACTGGAATTTTGACCTCGGATTTGTTCTTTGCATCTGCTTCCTCGGGATCAGTATCTCCCTGGATTATTATCACCTTGTCTCCAAACAGACTTCAACTTTTAATGCAAAGTTGATCATATTTCCCTATGCTCATGTAACCATGGTCTCCAAAAGCATGGTAAAATTTGCCATAATATCCATAACCAGAAATGCGGTTTTTGTTCGAACCAGTTCAAACATCAAGACTATGGAGAATTCACCCATTACATTTTTTTTTGTCAAACCCACACACGATTCTCGTTGTGTTGACACCCCATTTTTGCACACCTATATGCCAAAAGGATCTCCTCAAAAATTTTCCAGAATACTTTTAAAATGAAGCTAAATGTTTGTAACAAGTGAAATCCACTTAGGTCCAAAACAAAAATCAAAGACGACATCCAGTTGGGCTCAAAATTCAATCCCTACTTTAAGTAAGTCCAAGAATAGAGAGAGGAACCCAAAATAGAGCTAGAAATAGTCCAAGCCCAAAAAACACAAATATATTTTGTGCAAAATTTATACTAAATTTGTAGGGCTCAAAAATAGCTTTTTAAGTGTTTTTATGGGTCTCAAATGCCCCTATAGGTATTAGATACCTTTGCAAATAATTTTTTAGGGTTTTGAGGGCTTTTTAGTTATTTTATAAAGATTTTTCTCCCAAAAAAAAGTAAAAAATTGTTATATGACGGTGGGAATAGGAATCAGATGGTTGTCCATGTAGGTGGCATTTGATGGTGTTACTAAGCTATGTGTTTGTTAAGGAAACTTGACACATCTATCTCATAGGTGTTAAGACCCCTTGGTTCCATCCAATGCAAACATTTCTATATATACTCCCTTACATGTATATGTTACAGATGAGTTCAATGTTTAATAAAATCTCTCTCTCACTTCTCTCATACTTCTACTCTTTTATTTACACTTATAAAATAGTGTGATTATAACACATTATCAGCACGAGTCTCTACCAATCCTTTACAACAAGTTAGTGCCCTTGAGAATTCGTGATCAACCTGAAGTTCTTGATCCACCTAAAGTTCTTAGACACATCACAAAATCAAAAGGTATAATCATCGTCTTTGTTATTTCGCTTATGTCGAATCTAACGAAGCTTGAATTTGAAGCTCTAGATATCTCTGGAGATAATTATCTCTCTTGACTTCTTGATGTTAAACTTTATCTCTAATCCAAAGACCTTGGAGATACAATCAAAGAAGGTAATTGCGTAACCCCGCAGAGTCACGCATCTACTTTAATTTTTCTCCGTCATCATCTTGGATCTACTTTGAAATCTAAATATCTAATAAATAAAGATCCTTTGATCCTTTGGAATGATCTAAATGATAGGTTTGGCCACCTGAAGCTGGCCACCTTCCCCAATACCCAATACAGCTGGCTCAACCTGCGCTTGCAGGACTTTAAATCTGTGACAGAATATAATTCCGCTTTGTTCAAAATCACCTCATAGCTGAAATTGTGTGGTGTGACCGTCACAGATGAGCAAATGCTCGAGAAGACTTACACGACCTTTAATGCCTCGAATGTGCTCTTACAGCAGCAGTATCGAGAGCGTTGTTTCAAGAGATATTCTAAACTAATCTCTTGTCTTCTCGTACCAGAACAACATAATGAGATGTTATTGAGAAACTATGCATCACGACCTACTGGTTCTGCATCACTGCCTGAAGCATATGCAACGTCCTCTTCTGGACGTAAAAATAGGCGTGGTAAGTGTGATCGAAATTGCAATAGGGGTGGTCACAGTAATTCCAGACATGCTCTGTACCACCTGAAGTGGGAAAATACGGATAAGAATTAATCGAATCCCATGCAGTGGGACGATACAAAATCAAACCACCAGAAGTGGGATGATATAGGATCGCACCCCCAGAAGAGGAACGATTCTGAAACAAAGCAGCGAGTTTTGCCGAATAAATCTCGTAAAACTTATGAAGTCTTTCATCATTGTGCTATGCATAGACACTGGTCGCCTACCTGTCGTACATCGAGACATCTGGTAGATCTTTACTAGTATTCACTCAGAAAGCTAGAAGCTAATGCTGAGATGAACTTTAGTTACAATAATGATCCATTAGAAAATACCCACCTGGAATTACCCAATGCCTTTTATGATCTTGAAGGCGGTAACTTAGATCAACTCTTTGGTGATGGGCATGTCTACACCAAATAGAGTTTTATTTACTTTTACTCGTAAATATGTGTACTCGCTTTTATACATATATATACATATGTATGTCTTTATCTTATTCTATTTTTTTTTTATTAAAGGATATGAATTCCAGCAATAATCTATCCAGTCACAGGATAAGTGGTGAGGATATATGTCTTGCAGACAGTGCAACAACACACACAATTCTTTGTGACACTAAATATTTTACAACCTTAAAAATATTCGAGGCTAATGTGACTACTATCACTGGTATAACCAGTTTGATAAAAGGCTCCGGAAGAGCTAGTATCATATTACCAAGTAGTACAAAACTCTATATCGACGATGCTTTATATTCATCCAGATCCTGAAGAAATCTGTTGAGTTTTAAAGACATCTGTCGTAATAGGTACCATCTTGAGACAATCAATGAACATCATATAGAATACCTATGCATTACTTCAACTATCTCGTGCCAGAAACACATACTAGAAAAGCTACCAGCTCTTCCTTCTGGGTTGTATCATACAATAATTAGAATGGTTGAATCTTATGCCATCATGAACTAGAAGTTCAATGACCCAAAGGCATTTATGCTTTGGCATCACTGTCTTGGTCTACCAGGTTCTACCATGATAGGTAGGATAACTCAGAACTCACAGGGACATTTGTTATAGAACGAGAAGTTTCTGATGTCCAAAAACTATACTTGTATTGTTTGCTCTTTGGGTAAACTCATACTCAAGCCCTCTCTGACTAAAGTTGTAGTTGAATCGCCAGTTTTCCTACAACAGTTTTAGGGAGATATTTGTGGTCCGATCTACCTTCAATGTGGACCATTTCAATACTTTATGGTTTTAATAGATGCTTCTACGATATGGTCGCATGTTTGCCTTCTGTCCACTCGTAATGTAGCATTTGCATGTCTTCTTACTCAAATCATTAGATTATGTACACATTTTTCTGAGTACCAAATCAAGTCTATCCGATTTGATGGTGCGACTGAGTTTACATCCCAAACTTTTGATGCTTATTGCTTATCAGTTGGCATTGATGTAAAACATCATGTTGCTCATGTTCACACTCAAAATGGTCTAGCAGAATCATTTGTTAAGCGTCTCCAAATGATTGATCGACCTATACTTATAAGAACTAAGCTACCTGTTTCTGCATGGGGACATGCCATTTTATATGCTGCTGCATTAGTTCGTTTTCGTCCTACTTCATATCATCAGTACTCTCATTTACAACTTATTTTAAGACATCAACTAAATATTTCACATCTGAGAATTTTTTGTTATGCTGTCCAAGTCCCTATTGCACCTACACAATGCACAAAGTTTGGCCGTCAGCGCCGGTTAGGAATTTATATTGGGTTTGACTCACCTTCTATTATTCGATATCTTGAACCCCTAATAGGTGATATTTTTATAGCACGTTTTGCAGATTATCACTTTGATGAGACACTCTTCCCGCCGTTAGGGGGAGAGCATCAGCCGCCTGAAATACGGCGTGAACTTTGTTGGAATACACCAACATTGTCTCTTCTCGATCCTCGCACCAATCAATCTAAAATTAAAGTGCAGATGATTGTTAAGCTCTAGAAGATAGCTAATGAAATGCCTGATGCATTCAATGATACAACAAAAATGACTAAATCACATATACTTACTGTAAATGTTCCAGCTCGAACTGATGTTCCAGCAGGACGTCATATCCCAGTAGGACGTATTATCCCAGTAGGACGTGTTGTTCCTGCAGAACAACCTATTAATGTTGCAGCCAATGAGTCTTCTAAAGCACGTCTGAAGCATGAACGACCACTTGGTTCAAAAGATTCTGTTCCCCAGAAGTGGAAATGCCAATCAAAATTTATGCGGGATATACTCCAGAAGAGGCTATTATAAGGTCCACACTCTCTAAAGCAACACCTCCTGAAGAGAAACAATCTCATGAAAAGATATTAACTCCTGAAGAGATACAAACCCCTGACGATGGGAATCCTCCTGACGAGGACTAGGTACCTGTGAATGAGGAAATCTCAATAAATTATGCTTTTACTAGAGAGGTGTGGAATCGCAATGAAACTATTGTCAATGACATATTCTCATTCTCAGTAGCTACGGAAATTATTACAGATGATGATGGTATTGAGACACACTCTGTAGAGGAATGTCAATATAGAATTGATTGGCCAAAATAGAAAGAAGAAATCAAAGCTGAATGGGATTCTCTTGCAAAACATCAAGTTTTTAGACCTGTAGTTCCAACACCTAAAAATGTAAACCCTGTAGGTTACAAATGGGTATTTGCAAGAAAACACATTGAGAAAAACGAAGTCGTTCGCTATAAAGCGCAACTCGTGGCACAAGATTTCTCTCAGAGACCTGGGATTGATTATGAAGAAACATATTCTGTGGTTATGGAGGCAATCACTTTTCGATATCTAATAAGTCTAGTAGTCTCAGAAGGACTCGACATGCATCGAATGGATGTGGTTACAATATATCTTTATGGAAAGCTAGATATAGATATCTATATAAAAGTCCTTGAAGGATTTATATTGCCAGAAGCAAAACCACACCATATGTATTCACTTAAGCTTAAACGAGCTTTATACGGATTAAAGCAATCCGGGTGAATGTGGTATAATCGCCTTAGTGAATATTTAATTAAGGAAGAATATATCAACAATCCCATTTGCCCATGCGTATTCATTAAGAAAATAGAATCTGGATTTGTTATCATTATTGTATACATCGATGATATCAATCTTATTGAGACTCTTGAAGAGCTCAAGAATGCTGCAGAATACTTGAAAAATGAATTCGAGATGAAAGATCTCAGAAAAACAAAATTTTGTCTCGGCCTGCAGATCGAGCATAATATACACGGAATTCTTGTCCATCAAACAACATATACTGAAAAAGTCCTGAAGCGCTTTAATAAGGACAAGGCATATCTGCTTAGTACTCCTATGGCTGTGCGATCTCTTGATGTCGAGAAAGATCTATTTCCCCCCAAAGAGGAAAATGAAGCACTAATTGGTCTAGAAGTAGGGGTGGGACTCGGGCGAGTTGGGCGGGTTAAAGGCTTTGGACATGCCATGCCCATACTGTACCTCATTTGCCCAGAATGCCTATAGAACCCACAAAACCTACAAGAGGCTTACCCACGCATGGCCCGAGTGGGTTTCTCAGGTTTCTTGGGTTCTTCGGGTTGCCCATGTTTCAATAAATTTAGGTGATTGAATGAAATTATTAATACAAAAAATTAATAAAAATAAATAATAAACTTAAATAAATAAAATATCCTTCATAGTTTAAAAAGATAAACAATCTAACAATCTATTCACATAATAAATGAAAAATTTAAACAAAATATAGTAACATCGAAATCCAAATCCATAATTATCTTTATACTATTTTGAGTTTTTACTTATTAAGTAATATTATAATTTTACTTTACATATAATGAAACAAAAGAAAAGTTTTTATTTTCGGTTTTAATACCTCCACCTTATACTAGTAACTTAATATATTCATCTATTTATATCTTTTAAAATGCTTAGTAAAATTAGAGTTTTCTTTTTCTGGTCACATATTTCCATGTTAGAAATTAATTTAAATCTTAATATTTATATACGTTTCTCGGGTTGGGTGGGTTGCTTGGGTTGGCAATTATCTATGCCCATGCTTACCCAAATTTGACTACGGATTGGCAAAATAATGCCCATACTTGCCCAAATGCCCAGTAACCTTCGCCCATGCTTGCCCAAATACCCGGTCGGGTTGACCCAACCCAAGTCCCACCCCTATCTAGAAGTACCATATCTCAGTGCGATCGGTGCATTGATGTATCTTGCACAATGTACTAGACCTGATATTGCTTTTTCAGTAAATTTGTTAGCCAGGTTTAGTTCTACACCGACAACGAGACCTTGGGCAGGTATAAAACAGATTCTTCGTTATCTTCGTGGGACAACCAACATGGGGTTGTTTTACTCTAAAAAGTCATCCAATGGCTCACAAATAAAGGGTTACACCGATACTGGATACCTCTTTGATCCCCACAAAGCTATCTCTCAATCCGGTTATATTTTTACAAGTGGTAATACAGCATTTTCTTGG
This sequence comes from Macleaya cordata, assembly GCA_002174775.1. Taxonomy (NCBI): domain Eukaryota; kingdom Viridiplantae; phylum Streptophyta; class Magnoliopsida; order Ranunculales; family Papaveraceae; genus Macleaya; species Macleaya cordata. The sequence continues at coordinate 525,379 of MVGT01001428.1, forward strand.
CGATCCAACAAGTAGAGTCTCCCAGCTACTTCTTCAAATCATTGGGAGATTATTACACTTCATGAAGCGAGCAGAGAATGTGTATGGTGGAGATCACTAATTGTCCATATCGGAAGCTCTTGCGTCCTACCCTTTATCACTGATGTGCCAACAGTTATTTTTGAAGATAATGTTGCTTGTATAACACAAGTCAAAGAAGGCTACATCAAAGGTGATAGAACCAAGCACATCTCGCCAAAGCCATTTCATTTTCACTATCTCCAGAAAAAACATGAGATTGAAATCCAGCAGATACAAGCCTGTGAGAATTTTGATGATCTTTTTACCAAGTCTCTGCCAACATCAACTTTCAGAAAGCTAGTCTATGGAATTGTTAGGAGGCGTATGTGTCATCACTCAGACTGATATGAGGTTCTGCTCGACTAGGGGGGAGTATACCAGTACCAACGCATTTGTTTGACTGGACCTTATCGCGTTGTACTCTTTTTCTTTTGTCAAGGTTTTGTCCCTTTAGATTTTTCTTGTCAAAGTTTTTAATGAGGAAGCTTATGCGAGTCCAGCACTCTTCTAAGTCTATTGTACTCTTTTCCTTAGCTCAGATTTTGTCTCTCTGGATTTTCCTAGCAAGGTGTAATTATCTTAGAATGGTGGACATCTAAGGGGTAGTGTTATATGACGGTGGGAATAGGAATCAGGTGGTTGTCCATGCAGGTGGCATCTGATGGTGTTACTAAGCTATGTGTTTGTTAAGGAAACTTGACACATTAATCTCATAGGTGTCAAGACCCCTTAGTTCCATCCCATGCAAATATTTCTACATATACTCCCTTACAAATATATATTACAGATGAGTTCAATGTTTAATAAAATCTCTCTCTCACTTCTCTCGTACTTCTACTCTTGTATGATTATAATAGTGTGATTATAACAAAAATGGAATTTTAGTTCTCCCTCTCTATAATCCTACTTTTTTGATACTTAAGTTAGGTTAATCTCCTTACTTAGTACTTAAGTTAGGGTTAGTCCTAGTGATTATTTTGGGTCATTGATTATCTTCCTAGGGTTTTTAATCCAAGGGCTATGGTTTCTCTAAAAGCCTATAAATAGAGGCCTCTATTCCAAATTCCAAGACACACAGAAATATATCAGAATTATCTCAGAAAGATTGGAAAAACTTTAGAGGGCTAAGAGAGAGAAATCTGAGTGACTTTTATTAGAAGAATAGTTTTGAAGAAAATCATCGTTATTTTGTACTATTTTTGGAGCGTTCTTAGAGTAATTGGTTTTTTTTATTTATTTTTTTGAGCGAAGACAGGTAAGTCTCTTCTAATCTTTAGTTTTTTTTTTAAAGTTTGTAATGGCATGTGATGTAACTTAAAATATATTTATGTTTTTCAAGTTATAGTAAAAATATAATGATAGGATGTCATCTTTTTGTTAAAAATATGTTTTTGCCCTTTTTTATTTTTTGTTATTATTTAATTCCAAATTTTATTATTATTAGGTTTTTGTTTTGAGAATATTTCATTTGATTATTTTGTTTGCCGTATACTTGTATTATCTTGTTTTATTTTTTATTTTTTTATGTTTTTTTTATTCCTTTCTTTTAATTGCTTTCTTATATTGCTTTCTTTTAATCGCTTCACTTTATTACTTTTTTTAACAACTTTATTTTAATTAGTTTATATCATGCTTTCTTTTAAGGGTCTTGTTAACGTGTGCCCTAAGGGCACACGATAAGGATACTTTTGAAGGGATTTTTTTGCAAGTTACAGGTCTTTAAATCAGCTGAATTTTTGTAAGCATAATATTATCATTATTTATAAGATGTCCACAAAAAATCAGCTCAATCAGAGATATATAACCCTCTAAACAAATCACTTTAAATGTCAGCCGTTCATTTATATAAATTAAGTGTTTGTGGTGCTAGAGGGTGCTAGAGAACTCCAATTGAGCTGATTTTTTTAGATATGATCTAAATAGTATAAATAACATATATATCAAAAAATCAGCCCATTTGGACAAACTTAAGAAATTAAACAAAATACAAAACTAAAAAGCTTAACATGTGCCCAAGGGCACATGTTAACAAAATCCTTCTTTTAATCACTTTCTGTCACATGCTTTATTTTAACCGCTTGTTTTATCACTTCCATTTAAGCCTTTATTACATGCTTTCTTTTTAATCGTTCTTCTCACTTTTAATTATTTTTTATTTATTTTAAAGTACAAGTCAGCTTCATGACCTCCGTTTGATCTAACATTTTTATATTGCTTCAATCTCTTGATGTTCTATTTTTTGTAAAATATTCGTAATTTTATGATGCGTAAAAGTATTTTTCTTATTTTTTTCAATTTTTGTGTAAATAAATTGGAAAAAAATAGAAATAATTTATTTTTGTTTTTTAGTATTTTAAGGCTTTTTTAGAAGTTTTTAAAGGTTTGATTTTCCTGCTTCAACCTCAACTATCAACCTCAGTGAAATTGCATGCTCCTCTGCTCTTGTTCTTTGATCTAATCTTTTTAATAAGTTACTGATTTTCTACTTTCACTTAAACCCTTTTTATAGATCATCAGGATATATAAGCTAATTAAACTAGCCGCAGAGAGAGCTTTGTATCCGAATGGAAGGTATAAAAAATTCTCACATCTATCTTTCATTTTCTATTTTGGGTTTAGGGTTATGTATGTTTATTAATTTATGTCTTTTTGAGTTATCAAAAGTTTAATAGTATTTATGTAGCATGCAGTTTTAATAGAGTTTTTTGGGCATGTGTGGTTCGTGATCCAAAAACTTATTTTTAAGAACTAATTTACACTTAAACTAACTACATTTTGTATCACATTTAAAACTATTTTTTGACTTTGCTATAAAATCTTAAATGATTTCATTGAAAACAAAGAAAATAATAATTTTATGTTTTATAAAATCTTACATGAATTTATTATAAATCCTAAAACAATTTTGGATGTAATACAAAATGTATATAAGTTTAAGTGTAAATTAGTTTTTAAAAATAAGGTTTTGGATCACGAACTACACGGGCCCAATTTTCTGGCCTTCTACATATTAAGAGTTGAATTTGTAAGTATACTACATAGTATTTAATTAACCATGTCAAGCCCTAACTATTGTACATTCTTAATAGCTTTTAAGTTTTTCCCAATGTTGTAAGTTTAGTTTTGGTACTGGAGGTTGAACTTAATGGACCAATGACTAGTCATTTCTGATCTACTATCTTGTTCAAATTAACCATTACAGTGAGTTCAAACTTACAATCCATAAATATTTTAGGTGATAATGCATGGTAATTGAAATGAAATGGATGGTTCAAATTGCTCTTTTGTGTTTTATGTTTTTATATGTCACACCAGTTCTGTTACTGGTTTTGTTCAAATCCGCCGCACGTGGATACGGATGAGTTGTATTTTATGATTTAATATTTGACCTTTCAAAAAGAAAAAATACAGTTATATTTCGATCTATAGCTACACTGATAAGGGGATTATGTTTTATATGTTAGTAATTGTCATCAGGTTTTTGTGGTAGTTTTCTCTTTTCTTTTTAGACAATAGTGCTAATCAATTTACTGTTTCTTTAATCTTATATGTTCTTATTGTCAATGTTGCGGTACATCTAATATTTATTTACTAATCAGTTTCATATGTAGTAATCTTATGGGGATAGTGTTAGTTTGACTCATAATTAGTGAGAACTCTACTAATTAGTGGAAACTACATTAATAAAGTGGTAACTCCATTAATTAATGGAAACACCACCAATGGAGTGAGAACTCCACTAATGGTGTGGAAGAACCACTAATTGAATGAAAACTCCACTTAGTAGTGGGTTTTGTAGTACTCTACCATTGCCATCTATAAATAGCAATGGTGAGGGTGCTTGAAAAATATGATAAGTGAGAGTGAGTGTTTGTAAACATAAGCTANAAGCATTAAAAGATGTTAAGTATGATCAGTGGAAAGCAGCGATGTGTGAGGAGATGAATTCTCTTCACAAGAATCAAACTTGGGAGCTAGTACAGCTACCTAAGGGAAGCAATGTAATTGGGTGCAAATGGGTGTTCACTATAAAAGAAGCAGTTCCAAGTACAACTGGCGTACGGTTTAAGGTGCGATTGGTAGCTAAGGGCTATGCATAAAGGGAAGGTGTCAATTACAATGAAGTTTACTTTCTGATGGTAAGACATACTTCTATCCGTACCTTGTTAGCTATTGTGGCATTTTATAACTTAGAGTTGGAATAACTCAACGTTAAAACAACGTTCTTACATGGTGTGGAGCCAGAATCCGGCGCGCACCACGCTCGAGGGAGACTCGCACTTGGGAGACGCACAAGTTGGATTCACCCACCTCAGAAGGGGTATGAATGTGATATGTAAGGAGTCGCCACCTAATTTATGGGAATCAGGACCCGAGATTTTGGAAAATCGATCTAAATCTAGTTTTCCAAGAAAACCATGGCGATAATCCAAAGTAGATGGTCTGCGGTATAGAGATAATGGATAAGGGGGTCTTGGTACAGGTTGGGAAGGTGTTAGGCACCTAACAACCGCCCATCCGTGAGGACAGCCTCTACTTCGTGATTAAAGACTTTTAGGGAAATATATGATCAATACTAAGTTATGCTCCATACACAAAAACAACTGCACTGCAATAAGTAAGCCCCCTAAATCTGCGTGTCATGATCGAATAGTTCTGGGGCGAAAGGTGCATACATCCATCTATCTGAATGCAGCAAAGGAAGCGACGCGAGCCATCGACAGGCCTACGTGCTTAGAGCACAGTGACATGGACGTACTTTGTATCCATGCACAAACAAGGGGTGTGATACGTGCAATGTGTACACGTACACTTAAACATGTGATATGTTGTTGTATGCACCATACGTTGAAGGATCACATCCGACATGGGATGTGCCCAAAAGACGACGAGAAGCAAGTGACGTGGATGTACTTTGTATCCACGAACCAACAAAGATGACGAAAACAGATTCATGGACGCTCTTGGGCGTGAATCTGTAAGAGGACGAATGTTGGGACTCTCAAAGATGACGAAAGCTGAGTGTCCCGAAGATGACGATAGGCAGGTTCAGCCCTTAGGCGTGAACCTCAAAGACGACGATAGTAGAGAATCTCCTAGACGCAAGC
>MVGT01001429.1:0-10139 GCA_002174775.1 Macleaya cordata
TCTTGTTCTTAATTCCGCATATTAAGAATCGAATAAGTCAATACTCTTGTTAGAGATTTTTGTTGCACTCTTGTCAGCTTAGTAATTTTTAATTAGGTGATAGTGTGATCCTTAACCATAGTCACATTGACTTACAGTTAAATTCATTAACCGTAGGGCGAATTTAGACTTTCAAGTGCTATTCGATTATGTTTGGCACTGGAGATCATATACAATGTGATGCATAAAGAATTGGCAGTGTCATTGTAGACAAAGTTGGAGAACTTGTACATGACAAAATCTTTGTCAAGTAGGTTGTTTCGAATGAAATAATTGTATCGTTTTCAATTCAAAGAAGGTATGGCTATGATTGACCATATTAGCAATTTTCATAAGTTGATTTGTGAGTTATCTAATGTGGAAAAAGTAGTGCCTGATGAGGCACAAGCTATGTTACTATTGGGTTCTCTTTCTGAATCGTATGAACCTTTTATCAAGGTATCTTGAGTCCAAAGGAGAAAATCACTTTAGAAGATGCAATTTCTGTTCTTTTATTCGATGAGTTTAAGAAGACAGATGCAAGAGAAAGTAATCAAATGGTAGGCTTGTTTGTAAAAGGGAATGAGAAGAGATCTAGATACGGTAAATCCGGATTAAAGGGAAAAGCAATGAAGGAGATCGAATGATATTGGTGTTACAAAAAACAGCACATGAAGAGAAATTGTCCCAAGTTGAAGTCTAGGGATGGGGAGGGATCAAGTTCACAAGCAGCAATAATTGAGAATGGTTCAGATACAGGAGAGGTGTTGACGGTTACATCGGGTGATCATCTTGAGGTATGTATTCTTGATTCTGATTGTTCTTATCATATATGTCCCAATAGGGATTGGTTTACTTCGTACAAGGAGGTGGATGGAGGTCATATAGTGCTAGGTAATGACTTAGCTTGCAAGACGATTAGGGTAGAAACAGTTCAGATCAATACTGGTGAGGTTAAGGTGAAGATCTTATATGAAATGAGACACATTACTGAACTGAAGAGAAATTTGATTTCTCTTGGTGTTTAAGAATCCAAGGGGTACAGTTTTGTAGCCGAAGGGAGAGTTCTAAAGGCGGTGGATCGAAACTCTAGAATGGCGATTCAGGGTAAGATACAAGGAAATTTGTATTTCTTGTTAGGTAGTATAGTAACAAGTGGAGCCATGGTTAGAACCAAAGACAAAGAAGTTTCTAATCCTGAAAGGTTGAGGCATATGCAGCTAGGGCATGTGAGTGAGGTGGGATTGGATGTGAAGAGCAAGGAAGACTTGCTAAACAAGTTGGAGATTGCCAAATGTGAGTTTTATGAACTTTATATGAAAACTGGAATAGGATGAATCTTGGCAATGGTATTCATTGTATTATCACTTTGGATTTTGGATATATGGAGGCTTTTTGACGAAGGTATGAGATTTTCTTTCATTGACGACATTTCTTGGAGAGTGTAGTTGTGTGTTATGGAGGTAGATGAAGTTGTTTGAAGTTTATTGAAGTGGAAGACTATAATGAATACCTGGACTGACAAGAAAGGGTGGCAGCTCAGGTTCGTCATTGGAGAAAAATTTATGAATATTCCTATAAAGGAGTATTGTCAGAATGAAGGCATAGTGAGGTACTTCATGGTGAAAGAAGCATCTCAAAGAAAAGGAGATAGTAGGAAGGATGAACCGGACTATTATGGAGATAGCATGTCTCGGACTAAGGAAGTTAAAACGACTTGCTATCTCATCTACAGATTACCATCGACAGCCATTGAATCGGGGACATATTTTGAGGTTTGTTTATCTAATTTTGTTGGTTATGATTTCATTGCTTATTTTCATGTTAGGAAAAGTAAGCTAGACCCATTATGGAAAGAAATAGTTATGGGCTCTAAGAATAGAGTCAAAGGTGACTTATTGTAGTGTCTAAAGAGCCACAAGTTTGTGTTCAGCAAGAATGTTACAAATGTGGGGTCTGTTTTGCATCATCCTGACAAATAGAGTTCGACTTGGGTGGAGGAGAGTGCTGGTGACTCTGAGCAAGCAGGGGTTATACCGCACACAGATTCTACATCAACTTTAGGTATGGATGAGGAAGAGCTGGTTCCAACTTGGGGATCTCGACAACAATAGGAAGTAAAGTTCTAAAACCATTAGAGCATTGGTATAGTATGGCTATAAAGATATCGTAGTCTATGCATTGTTGGTTTATAAAAATAAGTAAAAAAGCAGTGATAGGTGAAGAAATGAAGTTACATGAATTTGGTGCTTGTGAAACTACCTAAGGAAAACAATCCAGGTGGGTGCAAATGGGTGTTCACTAAGAAGGATACAACTCTAAGACCAATTGACACACGGTATAAGGCCAAGGGCGATGCACAAAAGGAATGTGTGTATGAAGTTTACTCTCCAATTAAGCACACTTCTAGTCGTGCCTAGTTAGCTATAGTGGGATTCATGGACTTAGAGTCGGTATAACTCGAAGTTTTTACAGCGTTCTTGAAGGATGTTTTAGAGGAAGACATTAAAATGTCGCAACCCGGAAGTTATGTTGTTGTGGTAGAGAAGAAGAAGAAGAATCATGTGTTCAGATCGAAGGATTTTTTGTATGAAATAAAGAAGTCGCCAAGGCAATTGTACAAGAGATTTGACACAGTGATGGAAGATTGGCAGTTTACATACAGTTTGTGTGATAACTGTGTATATTTCAATTGGCTACTAGGTGGTTCCTTAATTGTCATACTACTATACACTGAAGACATGCTTAATATTGCTACAAGCATGGTGGAGGTTGACATAGTCAGATCTCGGTGGAGTATGGAGTTTGATATAAAGGATTTGAGTACAATTGGTAGCTTGGTTCATATGGTGATGTGTACTCTAGTTGACATTTCATAGGTGGTTCGTGCTATTAATTCTTTGGCGAATTTAGGAAAACAACATCGGCAGGCTGTGAGGTGTAGGTATCTACTGGGTACTGATGATATAGGATCGATCAAGGTCCTACATGTGGAGGCGCCGTGAGGCGCATGGAGGTGACAATGATGAACGTGAAGAGAAGAAAAAATACATGAAGGTGGTTTTGCCAAAAGGTGGAGATTTTGTAGAGTTTTGGCAAACCTCAAAGAGAGGTCAGGAAGGTTTTGGGTTCGAACCTAAGTTTGAACCAGTTGGGTTCGTACCTGAGTTTAGAGGAAGACATTAAAATGTCGCAACCCGGAAGTTATGTTGTTGTGGTAGAGAAGAAGAAGAAGAATCATGTGTTCAGATCGAAGGATTTTTTGTATGAAATAAAGAAGTCGCCAAGGCAATTGTACAAGAGATTTGACACAGTGATGGAAGATTGGCAGTTTACATACAGTTTGTGTGATAACTGTGTATATTTCAATTGGCTACTAGGTGGTTCCTTAATTGTCATACTACTATACACTGAAGACATGCTTAATATTGCTACAAGCATGGTGGAGGTTGACATAGTCAGATCTCGGTGGAGTATGGAGTTTGATATAAAGGATTTGAGTACAATTGGTAGCTTGGTTCATATGGTGATGTGTACTCTAGTTGACATTTCATAGGTGGTTCGTGCTATTAATTCTTTGGCGAATTTAGGAAAACAACATCGGCAGGCTGTGAGGTGTAGGTATCTACTGGGTACTGATGATATAGGATCGATCAAGGTCCTACATGTGGAGGCGCCGTGAGGCGCATGGAGGTGACAATGATGAACGTGAAGAGAAGAAAAAATACATGAAGGTGGTTTTGCCAAAAGGTGGAGATTTTGTAGAGTTTTGGCAAACCTCAAAGAGAGGTCAGGAAGGTTTTGGGTTCGAACCTAAGTTTGAACCAGTTGGGTTCGTACCTGAGTTTGAACCCATATGGCATTTGAGATGCCTTTTCATCTCAGATCAAAATGGAGTTTGAACAAGTTTGAACCCTACAAGAAGCACTTTGTAAAGTATGAACTTTCCCAATTTGAGTCTTAGTTGGGCTGGGTTTCTTCGTATTTCATAGATACCTTTTGTAAGCCTATAAATAAAGGTCTTTGGAGTGGTTTTATAAGGTAGAGAGAGTGTGAGAGAAAGTTTGAGAGAGCTAATCAACATTAAGGGTTTGTGAGAACTCTTGGAAGGGTTGTGAAGCTTGAAGTGTGGTCTGCCATTGAAGGTAAGTGACTTGTAGTTGTTCTTCATGTTTTTCATTATAGTGGAAAGGGTTCATCGTCGTCCGTGGATGTAGACCATTATGGCGAACTAAGTAAATCTTGTGCATTGTGGTTATTTATTTATTTTCTATTTTACGTTCTCATTTGCATCGTAGCTTGTTTATCTTTAGCTTATGGTTGAATCGATCCTAACTAAACAAGTCAGAATGAGGGTCGAGCATTTCTGACTCGTTACTCAATTAACCATGTTAGAGTTAGGCTCCACCTTGACTCGTTTCTTGTCTTAAATAGAAAATGTCAAACTAGTCAGGGTTAGGATTGGAAAAACTAACCCATTTCATAAACTAGTTAGGGTTAGGTTTGATAATATTGATATGTGAACCCGCTAATCAGTGTAGGGTAAATCCTTTCCTGACTCGTTGCCAAGTTTAGTCTTTTGGGCCTTTTCGGAACAATCCAATTATATTAAATCGTTTCGTGGATTGAGTTCATAAAACTGATAGAACCGAAGAATTTATTTAAATCAACTGACTTTTTTGTGATTGATTTTTTGTGAATATAATATTGTCATCATTTATATGATATCCACAAAAATCAACTCAATCAGAGATCTCTAACTCCATAAAAATGCAACTTTAAATATCAGTCATTCTTTCACACTATTAAAATTTTAGATTAAGTATTCATGAATCGTAATGCTGTGAGATGAATTTTCTAAATATGATCTAAATAATGAAAATAACATATTTATAAAAAATAAAAACCAGCCCATTTGAACAAGCCTATGGGGCTAAACTAAACACTAATCCTTTACCCTTTACATGTTAACAACATCCAATCTAAAATAGGGCAAATTCATCAATAGACCCTAACTTTTGATCAGATTTATTATTTACAGACTCCAAATTGTCCATACGTAGAGTTTAAATCCTAGCTCTATGTTTTGACTCTTTGCACCCACCACCAGTATTATTATAATGCGCAAATTACCTCAATTTTCAACACCCTCTAAATTAAATGAAAAAATATCAGAAGTTTGTGGCAGGTGGGACCCACCATAAAAGTGATTTGGATAAGTTTTTTAACTGTCTAGCAATGGGACCCACCATGCTATCTATACTTCTGGGAAGCGACCTTAGAAGTAGTTATGAGGTTAAATATTATTATTTTCCACTTATACGCTTATTAAATAAAAAGAACAACATGAAAACCAGTTAAAAATAGGATTATTAGTGGTATTTAACATATATAAGTAGTTGCCAAAGATAAGTTGGTTTTCCCGTTGATTGGTGCATGTGTTAGAAACCTCGGGAGAAAAAAAAAGGTAAGAAGTTAAAAGGACTTTTAATCATCTTTATGACCCATCTAATCGAATAGTATATATGAGGCTTTATAGAGCCAGCAGTGCGGTTCAATGAAGCCATTGTATGAATTCAACGTTATTTCAAATAACACCAATTGTGTCCTTTAATTATAACTTCTTAGCTACACTCTGTTTAGGCCACCCAATAGGATTGCATTGAGATGATTGAATGAATGATTTTTTGTGACGACCATCCTTACATCATTTAGATCAACATCAGCCCTATGGGTCATCTCGATGTGGACTCACACACCAATGTAAATATTTTGGCATTAATGCGTCTTACATCTACTAGTGGGGACGCATTGTGATCCAATGACATAGGTTTTTTTTTAGTGACAATGATTTTCTCATCATGTACACTAACATTATCCCATTGATCATCTCTATGTGGGTCTTCCCAATATACAAAATCTCCTTTTTATTTTGCCATCATCGATTTTTTATTATATATTTCCATTTTACACTTATTTTATTTATACACTCTGCGTACGAGTTCACATTATAAAGATTCAAGCTAGGGCTGATTTTTTGTGACGATGATCTCCACCTCATGTAGTTCCCACATTACAGTGTCAAAAAGGTATAATTGTTGTGTTAATAAAGAAAAATAAAGAGGTTTGTGTAGGGGGTATCTAGGTTTGTTAAGGGGTCAACCAAATCATACATCGTGTAATTTGTCAACTCACACGCAGGGCAAAGTAGGTTTATTGGAGAATGACCAACTCACACACGCGCAAGGGATGATTTTTTGTGACGGAGATTTCCTCATCGTTTAGATCACATCATCTCATGGATCGTGTCCAAGTGGGCGCACCTAATACCCACTTACAGTGTCAAAAAGGTGTACGTGTAGTATTAAAGGAGATAAATTAAGAGGTTTGTGTCGGTTAGATTTGCAATGGGATTAATTGTCACACGTGTGTGTCCATAGGGGGTGCGGGGTGCAAGTAACTCAAGCTAACAAAAGGTTCAAGATGACGGTTAAACATTAGTTTTTTTAGCTGTCACACGACTCACACTTCTGCTTTTTCTTTTTTTACGGTAGTGTTGTCCAAATTTTAAAATTTCATATACGCAATAGGTTTTTTACTCAAGTCGAGTTAGGGCAAGTCTTGTGGGAATCCTTAAAATGGTTTCTTTAATCCTTTTGGGGACAGATTAAGAGACCTATTTTCCCTATTCGATAATCCCTTAAAAAAATTTGAAAAAGAGAGAGAAAAAGAGAAAAAGTGTGAGAGAGAGAAAAAAAATTATTTATTTTAAGTAAAGAAAATAGGAAAGGGGAGAGAGAGAAATAAGATTCCTTATATTTACCAATAAAAAATAACTTTACACCTAATGGATGAGCTTCTTGCTCATTTCTCCCCTAAGGATCTTTATTCTAGTGGAGAGATGTCCATGTTAAGGGATTAAGGGATCCCATTAGAGGGGGGAAAATACTTGATTAAGAGATCCCCATGTTAAGAATAGTACCACATGAGATATGAGAGCCTTGCAAACCCAATATATAAAGATTTGGGCCACTCCACTCATTGCCAATTGGTTTCGAGTTGGATACCCAAAAACTTAATATGGTATCATAGTAGGTGAAAGATGTAAAAATCTTGAAATTAAATTGTCATTGTGCGATACCACACCAATATAAAAACCTACAAAAATCACTCTACTAAGACTAGTACAATGATACGTTAGGATCGAACCAAATCAAGTAGAGAATTGTTGAAAAGAAATTAATTTTAGATTAAAAACTAATAGGAGAAAAAGGCTTAAAAATCTTAATTAATTTGTTTGAAACACTAAAATAAAAGAAAACTAATAGTTAAACTAAATGAATGTTTTAGGAATAAATGGGATGGATTCTCAAGAGAATGAAATCCACCACCACCGATCCATGCAAATAATTAGTATTATCTCACTTTTAGTCTATATTTCCACATTTGACTTCTTTATTATTCTAATGTAAATAAGTGTTGATGAAAACAGGGACAACTATTAACAAATAACAGGAAACTGGAATACTCCAAGGCACGAATAAACGCTATCTTTTAAGAGATGTTTCTCCCCTTCTGGCAGAAACCGCGATGTCACTTTGCGGTGAAAAAGAAAATCTCTCTCAGGATACAATGGAGGTCGTTTGATTCAAGGTGTGACTAATTGATCAAACCAAAGAATACACTTTGAAAGTGAGACTGATGATGACTAAAACGAGATGAAGAAGATACGAATTTGTTATGTCTTAGGAACTGGTTGAGGGTCGTATTTATAGCTTCAGTAGTATCTTTTGGTCATGACTGTTGGGCTGCCAATGGTTGTCACCAATGGTTGTCTCCAATAGTCAATGAACCTTTACACAAATACGTTGAAACTGTTGACCTTTCGGGGGCGTTGCCCCCGAGCCCCTGTTCGAACAACATAACCTAAAAATAATGAATTTTATTAAAAATATCTAACATTCCCCCACTATTTTAAAAAAAAATGATTCTATGTAAAAGAAAGAATGAGAAGAATAAAAAGGGCTGCATCACCAGAGTGACTGCCTACGAACCCATGAGGGATCAAGCGACTGTAGTTCATGCAAGCGATAAATCGACTCTATCGATAAAATAGGCATCATCGAAGGAAGTGGTACATAAATGAAAGGAGCTTTTGACTTTGAACTTCCATTTAGTGTAAATAACTCAAAGTTTTATCAACGTGCTGTGGTGAACGAATCTTGAACCAAGGACCCTATAATGACTAACCGGAGTTATCACACATACTATATTCCAAATAAGAGTGTCTTTTTATTCCAACGCATTAACGGCCTTGCGTAATACCCTGATTTCTTGAGTGCTTTAGAGACGGTCTAAATCTCATAGAAAGTAGCCTGACTTTTTCACTCATATAGGTAAGTTCTTATAAAGTGATTCTGCGAGTCACTTTATCTCACAATAGGACTTATTAAGGAATCTAATCCAACCTCTATCATGCAGAATTTTCACACTAGAGATTTGAGGAATGAGATCTAAAGTAATACTTTAGTGTCTCGGCTAAATCATACTTTAACTTGTTTGTACCCTTTGAACTTTGTTTATTAATTTCAAAACATAAGTAGGGTTCCCATTGAAGATGATTGAAGTTACGTAGACCTCAATCCCATTCCTTTTGATGTTTTCGCAATCATCTCTCTAGCTAATCTTTTCGTCAAAGGATCTGCTAGGTTATTCCTTGACTCTACATAATCAATTGTTATTACTCCTTGCTTGAGTAATCCCCTAAGAGACTGATGTTTAAGGCTGAGATGTCGTTGCTTACCATTGTAAGTCTTATTTGCGACCTTATACAAAGTAGCTTTACTGTCACAGTAAATCATTACAGCTAGAGATGGTTTCTTCTAAATAGGAATATTTATTAATAAGTTTCTCAGCCACTCAGCTTCTTTACTTGCATTTGCCAAAGCAATAAATTCTGCCAACATAGTAGAGTCTGAGATGCATGTTTGCTTCTTAGAACTCCATGACACAGCTGACCTCCTAAGGTAAAAATCCATCCCGTAGTGGATTTAGAGTTTGACTCTATGTTATTCCAACTTGCATCACTGTATCCCTCGAGTACAGCTGGATATCCTTGAAAATGCAAACCATAATTAATGGTCCCTTTCAAGTATCTTAGAACCCTTGAAACTGCGTTCTAATGTTCCTTTCCTGGATTACTAGTAAAGCGACACAACATACCAACTACTTATGCTATATCTGGTCTTGTGCAATTCATTGCATACATAAGACTTCCAATTACACTAGCATATTCTAACTGGTCATAACACCTACCAGTATTTTTTATTAACTTAATACTAGGATCTACAGGAGTAGAAGTTGTCTTATAGTCCAGATGACCATACCTTTTAAGAATCTTTTCAACATAATGAGATTGAGACAGTGACATGGAGCCTTCTTTTCTCATTATTTTAATTCCTAAGATCACATTTGCTTCCCCCAAATCCTTCATATCAAAGTTAGATTCTAGAAACTGTTTAGTTTCGCTTACACTTTCTAAATTAGGACAAAAAATAAGCATATCATCAACATAAAGGCAAATGAGGACACATACACCATTTCTGTATGTAGAATAAATACACTTATCTGCTTCATTAACCTTGAATCCATTAGATAACATTACTTTATTAAACTTCTCATGCCATTGCATAGGAGCTTGTTTTAGACCATAAAGAGACTTGACAAGTTTACAAACTTTCTGCTCTTGTGCAGGTAAAACGAAACCCTCTGGTTGCTCCATATACACTTCCTCTTCTAAATCACCATTTAGAAAAGCTGTTTTTACGTCCATTTGATAAACAACTAAATTGTGAATCGAAGCAAGAGATAACAATATACGTATAGATGATATCCTTGCTACAGGAGCGTAAGTGTCAAAATAGTCTATGCTATGATGTTGCTTGAACCATTTAGCAACCAATCGAGCTTTGTATTTGTTTATAGAACCATCAACATTTAATTTCCTCTTGAAAATCCATTTGTTGCCTATTGGTTTTGATCCATGAGGTAAATCAACCAATTTCCAAGTTTGATTTGACATAATGGAACTCATTTCATCGTTAATTGCTTCTTTCCAAAAA